>BQNB010034229.1:0-51757 GCA_026074375.1 Tanacetum coccineum
ACAACATAATGTACACGGAAAGTTGTTTTGAAAGAACCTTTTAGCTGCCTATCGTGACTCAATCACGTGTTATTCTAATGATGAGTAACTTCGCCTATTGTTCTATTTCCACTGGAAATCGCAAAAATATGGAAAGGACAGATCATTCGGCATAACTAAAATTTAATACCAGCTGCAACTATATACACATTCACAACATAAATAACATAATCATAACCATACTACATAATTAAAAAACATAAGCTTTTAGCTTAATAGCATAATTTTCATATTATAAAACCTTTATAACATCTATCCATACATATCCAGAACAAAACATAACCTTCAAACAAAAGATACTACTTCAAAAGAAACACAAACTATTAATAACATAATCACCAGACCAGCTTCAAACATCATCCCCAGTACTATCCAAGATCTCCATGTTATTCTATTGGGTATCAATCTCATCCAAGGCCTCATCAATCACCTCATTCAACGCCAACAGCTTACCCTCTTCACCCCTCTTAGCATCCTTGGCGGCCAACAAACTGTCATGGACTTCTTCTTGATCCTCCATCGCTTGAAGTTCGGCAATCAAAGCAGTCAGTTGAGCAATGCAATCCATAGTAACTTCGTCACGCATACGGTTCACAAACCTACGGCTCTCAGCAACCTTTTGTACCAAGAAGAATTTCATGAACTTTAGAGGAGCAGTTTCACCATTGAAAAAAATAAGGTCATCAGTCACTCGCCTTGCGATCATGTTTGCAGGTCCCTCACCAGCCATTGAAAAAAAATAGAAGTGGATTACAAACACAACTTTGGGGAAATAAAAAATTGATGACACAATACTTTGGGATAGAACCAATTAAGGAGAGATGAGATGAGGAAATGGGTAAAAATAAGGGATATATAAACGAAAATGAATGGTGGAGATTAAACCCCATACCATCATTACGATTGAGCATTGAAACGGCGATTTCAGACCTAGAAATTTAATACCGGTCATTCACATATACAGTGGAGAAGTTATAACAATCGATTCCCTCTAATCCACAAACTTAACCCCCATGTTTCTATAAAAATAACAAACTAAACTCCCCATGTTTCCAAGATACACAAACTAAACCCCCAAACTTTATAAAAATAACAAACTAAACCCTTCATAATTATATTAAACTCATAAAACAACCTTAAACTACATTTTCCATTACAATAAAAATCCCGTTTTTATGATCACTAACCAATTTATATAAATCATGTGCATTACATATTTCATGCCCTCCTCAAATGACTAAATTAACTTACCCCTCTTTTATAACATCAATACAATTGATATAACCTTCAATCTATAAAAATAAGATCCCAATTAAATACCCAAACCAAGCCCGGTGCAACACACAGGCTTTTAAGAGTTTTTTAGAAAATTTATTTTAGACAGTGGATGACCTGATCGATGACGATAATTATGTTGCTGCTTATTAGAACCAACTACCAAAATATACACCCTTAAACTCAGACATGAACAGTTCGCAGAATCATTATGCAATCAACCATTATACGCAATCCCAGGCGAAAACATTTTAGACACAACCCGTGTGCATCGCACGGGCCTGCATGCCTCGTATAGGTAAGAGTTTTACTCTGAGTCTTACTAATCACATGAATTAATCCCATATATTAATTACATTTTACTTGATGACATTTAATCACATTTTCTCTCCTTATTAAAAATAGCAAATCTGTTGATATTTTTTATACCTATTGATTAAAATGACATGTTTTGAAAAACTTATGGGGAGAAAAATGTTATATATTAAGCATGAATCTTTATGGAACATTTTTCATTTACTCCTCCTCAATTTTACATATTTTGACACCATTTATGAGTCAGGATGACATCCTTGTTAGATTAAGGGTGAGTGAGTGTAGAGCACATCATTTTGAAAGATTATGAAATAACATTGAATAATTTTTGAAAAATTAATCTCACACACTGCATGTTTTGGACACACTAAAATATGACATGTGAGAATGTGTCTACAAACATTAAAACTTGGTTTTAAAATCTCTCCCTCAAAAATTGATCCACTTTCAAATGTTTTGTGAGGAATGAAGCGTTGAACACACAAATTTAAAAGATTTTGAAAAATATTGTGAGAGATTCTTAAAAAAATTATGTTCAATAGTTTTGAAAATCATAGTTACTTGAGCTCAAAAGACTTTGAATGTAATCGTTAACAACTTGTTGTAAATAAACCAGCTCAAGTCCGAAAAGGTGTAAGCTTATGTTGTTAAGGATAAATGTACGTGATTAACATTCTCCTTTGACATTTCGGACCGAGTTGCAATCTGAAAGTGATTACAAGCCATTAGAAAATTTAGAAATGACATGTTTGAAACGTTTGAACTCTCACTCGAACTTTATTTACATATCTGTGTCATTGTTGAACGACATTTCTAGGTATGTACATATTATTGATCCCGAGAGACATGTCGAGAAGAATATTTTTTGGTATTTTTGAAATTTTTTGATTTTATATTTTGTTTTTATAGGTTTTATATTTTTGTATTTTCTTTTTGAATATTATGTACAAAGTTTTTATGTTTGATAATATTTAAACAGTTTCTTTGTCAGAATCTCAAGCTCTTCTGGAGTCAAAAATTAGATACCGAGTCGGCCTACTAGATATTTGAACCTTTCTTTCGAAAGAGCTTTCGTAAATAGATCAGCTAACTGGTACTGTGTTCCGAAAAAGTAGAGTTCCACTATACCATTTTTGACATGCTCTTTTATGAAGTGGTACCGGACTACGATGTGCTTGGTGCGGGAATGTTGTACCAGATTGCACGAGATGGTTATGGCTGACTTTAAATTGCAATACATTGGTATTTTGTCAAAGTAAAAGCCATAATCTATCAGTTGAGTAGATGCGTAATTTTTTTAAATAATATTCTACCAAGTTTTAAATTTATAAAACTTGTTTACCGATACATGCACTAACTGGCAGAGAACCCGGTCGTATATAGTGCAGTAGTTTGGTAAATCCAAGGTCGTCCCAAGAGCTAAGGTTAAATAGTTTAATTTGATTATTGTCACGATTTGAAAATGGTTTTTAAGAACTAATGAACGTAAATGCAATAAAGTAAACGATAGAAATAATTCCTGGCGAGAAAGGCGTGCTAACAAAACCATTCACCACCAGAGGTAGTCGGTTATATTTTCCCTGTGCAACAATGTACAATAATAAGTTCTATAAGGTGTTTCTAGATGTCGACAAACCTGAATTTTCATTTGAGGTTTGTCCTATACTTACTTTACGATCTCACATTACCCTAAGATCATACGAGCAGGGCATCAAAGCTTACAGTGGTTAAATTCCAACTACCCTTAAGACCAATCTATAATCAAAACCGATTATTAACCCTCTCTGAAAAAGTTCCCATACTTTTTAAGTATTTAATGTGACAAAGGCGGTAATCTGGTTAATTCCTACACTAGGGATAGATGTCAAGCTTACTTTTACCCACTAATCCCAAACCAAGATTAACCGGTAAGTCTAGTATCAATGAATTCAACTCTAGTATCGTAAGCAAACCCTTTATACAATACCAATATAAGGATCAATGACAGGCTATAAGGATATCTAACAAAACCATAATTGAACAGGAAATCATAATCATAACAATAGTAGATACATGGTTCGGCCATCACTAAGAATGCTTAGCCGCTCATGGTAACAGCAATGCAAGAATTAATGAATAAAAACATGGATTGAATCATTAACATTCTTACAAAGGATGAAGTGAATGATTAAATATAATAATTATGTAAGTGACTTCTCCCTTAGACCTTCTGATGAAATGCTTCGAACCTTGTAGGTTTGGTTTACCCTTTAGAACTGTGTGTAGAGTGGTAGAAGTGAGTGATGCAGATGAGCCACGCGAGGGCTCTATTTAATAGGCTTTGAAATGTTAAAGATCTTACATTTCTGGGCAGCATCACCACGGAGTCGGCGAAGCGGCACGGTTACATAAAGTACAGCTAAAAAGAAAAACCCCGTCGTAACCTAGTGAATGTTCATGGCATATCATCTTGCTACGTAAGCTTCCAATCTTCTAGGCATAAAATGATGTTACGAGTGTAACCTTGTCGCACTACTGTTAAACGCCGTGAATGCGGACTCAGTGATAAATAAATCATACCTCTTGTAAAATTGAATGTTAGCGGCGTTAAAAGTAGAGAGGCTTTACGCCGTAAAGGGTTGTTGACTCAAATTCTTTGTTTTGGAGTATGTACGACGATAAATCCTTTGGGGATGTTAACGTCATAAAATGCCTGGACTCTCCACTTAGTCATTTCATGTCCAAACCCTTCGTCTTTTGCTAAAATTCTCATCTTGGTCCCCTAAAAAACAAATATTAAACTATTAAAGTATACGTTTTCATTACATTAATAACATATTTGTTAAGCCATTTTTATATGCGGCGAAGTATTATATAAAATGTAATTAACTATTATGATGTTATCAAATATCCTCCCACTTGACTTCTACTTGCCCTCAAGTAGAACCGTTTAGAATAGTTCATAAAAAGATTTCCCCAATTTGACTTGAAGGAAATCGACTTTATCCCCAATTTGACTTGAAGAAATGAATTTATAAGTTACTTATGCTAGAAAACATCAGAGTTGAACACCTCATGAAAAGGGAATCAAAAACACTAAACTCTCATTACTAATCTAAGTGTTTAATTTTAGGGTGATCACTCAATTGCACGAACATAGTATGTGTTCTATCATATGCTTGGAAAGTACACAAGTATCCACCAACTAGAATTAGGGTCTAAACAGTCTTCTAGGCAACATGGGTGACATTTGGTTTATTAGGTGATATAAAAGGGTTAGGATAGACATGGGATTCACTTTTAATGGTTGTTGAGATAAAAACACGAAACAAATAGTCTAAAGTAATTTAAGGCTGTCATAACTAGCTACTGTCCATCCAAGGCTCAGGAGTCTTGGTTCGAAAACCTGATCTTTGATAATGGGATACTAGCTCTATTATACATATTTGTTGAGATGGCTTGATGCAATAATGGGCTACTAGCTCCATAATTTTTTAATTTGCACCATCTTTACATTTTTTGAGCATGTGGGTGGCTTTTTAGTTGCACCCTCTTTTCTTCATTTTCTCTTTTTTTAAACATGCAAATGCTACAGAAGTTTATATCTTTTTATTATTGCCCCTGCAGCATTTGATATTATACGCACATCCCCCCACTTGAGATGAACAACGTCAAAAGTGATGACATAAGGGGGTCTTTATAGATCATAACTGATTGGTCTTCCATGAACGCATAAAATTCTCGTTCTCATTCCCCCGAACCATGGACTTAAATAGACAGAGATTTCAACACAAAGAGAAAATAAAGGACATATAGAGTACTAAGCGAAAAGGTTGAACGAAACATATAGGGTTTAAACAGGATTGGCTTGACAAGGTGATCTAGGGGTATCTTGCACTGGTAGTGAGCGCAACTAGGGTTTTACACGGGGAGGTCGACAAGTCAGTGTGACAAGCCGATAAACACACACACATATAGGCTTTTTGGGTGATTTCCTAAAATGTTGCCTTTTTGAACAGTCTATTCCAACTAACCAATTAGGTCTTAACAAGATGTACATGCCAAGTTCTAAAGTCTACAATACTACCGGCACTCTCATGTATTTGGTGGATTTTATGTATAATAGATGAAAATGGAATATTAGGCTTAATCTCACCAAATTAATTACAAGATAAAAATATGCTCGGCAAAGATTTATTTTAGTTTAGTAAGAAAAACATGTCAAAATTTTAAAATTGGCACAATTTTTCAAAGAAAACTAGGAAATCGAAGGCAAATATAGGTCAAGTGGTAATTCTACTCCCATCCCCCCACTTGGTTTGTACAATGTCCCTATTGTACAATTAAGGAAATGAAATAATGAAATAAGAGTATAATTATAACAAAAGACTCCCCTGAGTGTTGCTCTCTTCTTCGAGTGATAATTGCAAGAGCTGACTTCTTGCAAAGTGTCTATAGAACAACCTCGTTTCCCCTGAAATCACTAGACAACAAAGAGCATTAAACGTTCATGGATAAATATACACTACAATCTAACTTACTTTCGTAGGAATCACGGTTGCATTTAGCATATGCAACAAGCCTTTTAAACCACTTGGTGCTCCAAGTGGACGAGTGAAGTCTCGTGAGGGTTTCTAGGAAACACACCCACACAGTTCATTTACTTGTAAGATAAACGTTTTTGAAAAGGTTTATAAACTTATTTTAGTTTTTCAGAAAGGTATTTACGGCGTAACCATGGGTTTGGTTACGGCGTAAACATGTGGTTTAAAATTTTGAAATTTTGAACAAAAAGGTTACGACGTAACTAATGCGGGATTTTACATCATAATGACATCTGTTACAGCGTAACCTTTGTGGTTACGCCTATACAGAACCTTTCTACCACACGAACACGAGTCGAGGAGACCTCGAATTCCATTTATTTAAAGAGAGAACCTGCAAAATAAAGTGAGAAACCAACAAAAACCAACTAATATGCAGATAATAAAAGATGATTGTCCTTCCACAGCACTTTTTTTTAATTACCAGAGTTCTTTAATTAAAATCAAGACTAATTTTAAGTCTGTCGGTGGACCCAATCTACTATTACTATCTACTTCCTTACGAATCATATCCCTGAATCTTGACCTGTTTTGTCTTCCCATCGGCAAGTCATCCATCAATTCTTTAGTAACACAGATGAAACTTTGGCCAGTGTCAAACGGGTATCTTTTTACTTTGAAAGTTTCTACATGAACCATTAGCGGTTTGTACTCATCTATGTTGATTCCAAGTTTTCGCCTTTCATCCTCTTCTGATTTTTGATCATGCCACCAATAGGTATTATCCCCTTATACTTTTCTACAATTTTCCCATATATCCTTCAGCATATGTCCTTTTTTTCCTATTCCTAATTTATATTCGTCTGCTAACTGGTCAATTTCTAGATCGAACATCCACTTATAGTCGTCAAAACTCCTTTCTCGTGGGTCTTGATGAATATCTAATAACATACTTGATGAGGGAAATAGAGGTATTTCTAGAGAGAGAGAGTGGTTAGATGAACACTTTAGAGAGAGAAAGTGTTAGAATCAAGAAAATTCTCGGTCACTTCCAATATTAACTAGTCAAAGCCCGTAGTTAGTCAATGTCTAGTATGATAAGCTAATATGGCCCAAAGGCCCCCCCCCACAAAATTTTGAGGAAAGCCCTCCCAAGACCCATGCCGGGCCAATATTGTAGTATAAAATAACCCTCGTTCATGGCCTTGGAAGGGGTTGGATGTTGTTTTGTATTCTCGCTTTGCTAATGAATTATATGTTTCTTACTTTCTCTCTCTAGAATACATTCATCCTTCCACTTTCTCTCACTAAGTTCCTTCCCATTTCATATCAAAGATTACTTGTATTCTTCAGAAAGTAAACATGAAAAAAAAATGCATTAAGTGTATGTGTAAAATGAATAACCATCACCCTCTCCAAGGCATGGAGAGGGTTTATATACTTCCTATGGCCGGTTAATGGACATGGCTTTCATGGGCTTTCCATGGGCCTTGGACTAACTAGCCTAGAAAGTTTCCAAAAATAACTAAACAAGCTATCTAATGATATCTATGGAAGAAACCGACACTTTTGTGTTCCTAACAATCCCCCCTAAGGGAGGTCACTCCATTTTACAAAAGCTTAAACCTAACATACTATGAAGGTCTTCGTTCTTGTGCTCGCAAACTTCTTTTTTCTTTTTCATTTTCTTGTGAATATGGAGTAGTGATCATTGACTTTGAGATTGTTCCTTTAGCTTGACTTCTGTGTGAATATGTGATCATGAGCATTTGAGATCATCAACCAAGCATAATCTCTTTTCGCCTTCTCGTAAACTTTGCCATCTTGTAAACTTGTGACTTTTGGACCGACATGCTCATACCTTTCTTGATTTGTCAACTTGAAAAGATTTAATATTGCATCTTTCTTGAAGTTCTTTAACTTTAACACTATGCAGACCAGGGAAAAATAAATTAAAGCAGGTCGTCACTTCCAAAGAAGGAAACGTACGGTATCATAGAAGCGGAAGTCCTTGAAACTGACTTAAGCTTTCATGATGGCCTTAAATTTTGTCGGTCGTGTATGAGCATGTGATAATGAATCTCTGAGACAGCTGGAATCAGGTAACTTCATCAGCAACCAAACAACAACCTTCCAACCATCATATGCGTCAAAAACACATCAACCAATCTCACCCTCCATCTTTAAGTATACTTTAGCTTACAACAGTTAGCAATAAAGCAAGGGGACGAATATGGCTTTGTCATTCACCCGTGTTTAGTTGGAGTAACCTTCGAATCCATGAGGATCGACCTGTGATCAGGTAGATTTAATTTAAGAAGAATCTCCTTGACAGGATTTCCAGCTGAAGTATTGAATCTTTCTAACACTTATGTATTAGATTCATCAAACTCAACATGTTCTTATTACCGAAACGTCTCAAAGCAGACAACACAATAAGAGTGAACCAGTGAGTTACTATCTCACTAATTGAAATAAAAATTGATTTGAAAAATTAATCGACGTGTCACTTGCTAACAGGGTTGTTGTGACACATCGAGATGTTTAATCATTCAAAAGTTTATCATCAATCATTCAATTCATATATTGGAACAGTATTGATTCCTTAAGAATCGCACCATCGTTTCCTTTCCAGTTGTCACAGAGTTATGATTCATATAGGAATCGCCAAGTTACCTACCTGAGCCTGTTTGGCTGTTGGCTCAAGCAGGAATTTCTATCTTCAACTGTGATTATCTTGATATCACTCTGATGGTTTCTAGAAGCAAAATCAACAAGGATAATGCGTAGGATCTTTATAAATTTCACGTTATTCACATTGTGGAGATAGCAAGCATTTTTTTGACAAGTGTCCCTAATGAATTTAAGGGAATGATCTATTTTGGCTCTAGACTCAATAGTTCACTCACCGAACTTTGTTTTAGTGATCGAAGGCTGAGAGCAACTGCCACCTTTTCAAATACAACTAACTCGGAGTGAGAAGTTGATAGAAATACGTGTAATCTTTGTGAGAAATGAAACAGAAATCTTTTGAGAGATTCTGAGTGGCTAGGGAGGGTTGTACATTGCATCACTGTGTCTATGATGTCAGTCTTTAATGTTAGCAATCATCTTTGTGATTCTTGACAGCAGATGTATTGACCCCCGTTTCCTCTACTACCTATGTATACGGAGTGCTTCTTTCTTTTCTCCCTTATCTTACTTTTTCTTTTTAATTCTTCAACCCTTAGTACAGCGCTTACCGAAGAGATGTAATGTTGGGATAGGGATGTTGAGGTTAATTTAGATTGATTGCCCTTCAAAACAAGTACCTTGGTTGGGTTATTTCCATACTAAAGCCTGTCAACTAGCTCCATGGACTACCGAATGTAAACGCCTAGCTAGCTTAGCTAGCAAAACTGCAGCTCACCAATAGCCTCCATCTCAGTCGGCACTTTTCCCTTATTATGACTTTTACTCCTTTTTTCACACCTAAGGACTACTACACTATCTAGTGGAATATCCCTGGGTAGATCCCTCCAGTTCTGGCTGGATCATGAGAATGAATACCGAAACTTAACCACCTTATAACTCCAATACAGTAAATTAAATGGTCGGTCTACTTCCACATTTCTGCCAACACGTAACCATTTGCTCCCATTTTTTATATGTGCATCGATTAATCGAAAGAGTTTAGCACATATATGGGAAAGCATACACTAGAGATCTTAAAATTCACATCTTTAGCCATATATTTTAATCACATTTTCTCCTCTTATCAAAAATATCAAAATCTCTTGATATTTTGGATATCAATTGATTCAAATATAACTACTTTAGGGGAAAAATAGTCCCAATTATTAACTAACGTTTAGGAACTATTTTAATGCCCCCATCAAATTTATGAGGTGTATAATAATGGGTGTATTTGAGTATGTTAATTTGAAATTTTTTGAATTTACTAAGAAATTCTTGAAAATTCATACTCAAACACTATATATGTCTAATTTTTAAGTCTACACTACTCATTTATATATTCACAAGATTACTATGTACGATGTTTGACCTGAATGATGAGAACATCATATGATAGAATTATATGGTTCTTTGTAGTAGTCGTAGGTCTTCCTAATATTCTCTCTTAAGAAGTTGTCTTAGCTTCCCCCTAAATTAGCAATCCTTTCTTGAGTAGATTCAAAACTTTTTTGCAAGCCGCCTCAAGCAGTCTTGATGTAAAAAGCCCAAATATCCGAAGTACACAATTAATTCAAAACCGTAACACCAAATTCAATTAAGTCCTGGATGTCCGTATTTCTCCTTACACGATAGTGATGATATAAATTGAAACACCAAAGTCAACTAAGTCCCGGATGTCACAATTATTCCCTCTAAGTAGTCGAAATGAAAACACCTAAGTCAACTAAGTCCCAAATGTACTCATTTCTTTCTGCAGAATACTGACTAATCTTAAGGAATCATCATACTTATCAAACCTATGTGTACCTCTTTTGTCAACTAATTCTACTCTCCTAAAAAAATAAGCTTAGTGATTAACCGTTTGAGGAAGCATTTCTTGAATCAGTAACCAATCTTCTCACGTTTAGAATAAATCTTTTTACAACACTTCCCCCTCGTATCTTAAATGATGCATACTAAAAATAACAAGATATCTCTTCCCCCATGTGGATGAAATAGTGCACCCGAAATTAACAAGTTAAAACACTAATTTTCTCTGCGGTTATGACATTCATCTTCCTGGAATGGCCTAAAATCAAAGAAGGCTATGGACTCTATCACGTGTACTTGTTGTACGTTCTAGTGTATCTACTCCTTCCCCCTTGCTGGTTTTGATACCTCAGAATCAGCAAAACCTTGTACGCACCTATACTTGAGGTCGTGTACGAAGAATTACTAAGCTTAAAAGTATTCCGTGAGAATCAACTAAGTCTTAAATTGCAAATAAGTCCTTAAAGTTTGAAACAAATGACATCTAAAGCTCTTGTAGTTAATATAAATTAACTCCCCTTTAAATTGTTATCCGTCATTATCAAAAACTTTATCCATTTATTCTGTGACTTATTTTGAAAGACCGTTTTAATAGATTTATTTGATGACGCTTTCTCCCCCTCAAATAATGACCAATTTTCTATTTAAAGAGTTGTTGTCATTTTTTGAGTGGTCGAATTGTCTTTGAAAATCTTTTTGTGATTACTAAAAATACTGATTCATCATGAAGACAACTTTTTAACAATAAAAATAAGATTTCTCTTATTTTAACAAATAAATGCACTGACACGTACACTTATTGTATATAGGAAGCACGGGTTGTAATGCAAAGTAATCACAAGCCTTTGGATGGTCATAAAGTAGACCATGCCTAACTTAATTCAAAACACAAAAGCTGGTGAAAGTTCATCTTTCACGGCTGCTGCTGGTTAGCTTGTTTAGTTGTGTTATGTGTTCTAGTTGCAATTAGTTGTTTCTAGAGTTGTAAGAGTTTATGGCATGTCATAAGCTCTAGTTTTAGGTATTTATCAAGATGTTTAGCTTGAGGTTAATGTGGTACTTCAGCCACATTCCATTTGTACTTAACTTTTTTCGGTTTTAATATACTTTACCAGGGTAACCCTTACCAAAAAAAGTAGACAATGCATGAGAATAAATTCCCGTTATTAGGTCAAGTTTCTTTTTGAAATACTTAGCCTTTAAGATGATGACCGGGTTGCTATTTGAAATAATAACAAGCTATTTTTGGCATGCTTTTTAAAACTTTTGAACTTCTGCTCGAACTTCATTTACAGCCTCGTATCATTATTAAATGATATTTTTAAGACCGTAAATGTTATCGATTTTTAGAAGACATGCTATTATTATCTTTTTTATATATTTTTCTTATTTTTTTAATTTTTTTATCTGGTTTTAAGGGTTTTATATTTTTGTAGTTTGTTTTTATAAAGGTTTTAGAAAATGAAAAATCTTTTTGGTTTTTCTGGTTCTTAATATATATACATGTTATATACAGGATATTTGAATAGGTACCACCACTATTCTTTAGGTTCATCTGCCAACTATTTCAAGGTCTCCTACGAAAAACTTCGCATTCCCAGCTTGTTGATAAGAAATTCAATTTTTTTCTCTGCCAAGGGCTTTAGTGAAGATGTCCGCCAGCTGATACTTTGTATTGACAAAGTAAAGCTCTACTACTCCGTTCTCAACTTTCTCTTTTATGAAGTGGAATCTGATGTCAATATATTTTGATCGAGAATGTTGAACATTGTTGCAGCATAAGGCAATAGCGCTTTTGTTATCATAGTACATTAGAATTTTATTAAATCCAAGGCCATAATAGTCGGTAAGCTGTGATCTCATCCAAAGGACTTGAGCACAACAGCCAGACAAGGCTATATATTCAACTTCCGTACTGGATATCGCAACACTTTTCTGCCTTTTTGATGACCAACTAACAAGTCTGTCTCCCAACAATTGCATACTTCCAGATGTACTTCGTTTAGTATCTTGGCAACCAGCATGATCAAATAAGCTGTTAGAACAATAGAAGAATACTTTGGATACCAGAGTCCCCTATTAACGGTTCCTCTTAGGTATTTAAAGATTTTTTTTACAGCATGTAAGTGCTTTTCGGTAGGCTTAGCCTGATACCGGGCACACATGCATACAACAAATGTAAGGTCTAGCCTACTGGCTGTGAGATACATAAGGGTGCCCACCATTCTATGATAGTGTGTAGGGTCAACGGCTTTCCCTTGTGTATCTTCATCCAGTTTGGATTTCTCCACCATGGGAGTATCCACGGGGTCACTAGATTCCATACCATATTTTTTCAAAGATTCAAGAGCATATTTAGACTGGTTTAGAAAGATGCCTCTGGGACTTTGTGAAATCTGTAGTCCTAGAAAAAAATGATATTTTGCCTATCATCGACATCTTAAACTTTGAACACATTATTTTTGAAAATTGGTCACATAGTTCAGGTGTAGTAGACGCAAAGATTATATCATCAACATAGATTTGTACCAGTAGAATATCTTTGCCTTGTCTTTTGATGAACAATGTGGGATCCACGGTTCCTTTAGAGAATTCCTGAAAGAGTAAAAACTTCGACAATAGATCGTACCACGCGCGAGGAGCTTGTTTCAACCCATAGAGAGCCTTCTTAAGCTTGTACACATGATTCAGATTGTCTTGATCCACAAACCCGTATGGTTGGCTAACATAAACTTCTTTGCGCAGAATGCCATTCAAGAATGTCGTCTTTACATCCATTTGGTAGACTATCATATTCATGTGATAAGCAAATACGAGGAATATTCGAATAGCATCAAGTCTAGCCACTGGAGCAAACGATTCTTCAAAATCAATTCTCTCTTCTTGACGGTAACCACGTGCAACTAATCGAGCCTGTTCTTCAGAATTCCTCCTAATTCATCAAGTTTCACCTTGTAGATCCATTTTAAAGTAATGACCATCACTTTATCTGGACAAGGAACAAGTTTCCAGACTTCAAGACGTTCAAATTCATTTAGTTCCTCTTGCATTGCTTCAATCCAACATGATTGAGTTAATGCGTCTTTATAAGTCTTTGGTTCAACTGATGTGAGGAAAGCATCATAGTAACAAAATAAGGCTTGTTCATAAAGTTGGAGTCTTGTAAAAATAGGTCTTTCGAATTCATCGATGATGTTGTCTAAAGGATGATACTTAGTCCATTTGTTAGCATGTTCTGAGTTAGGAGCAGCAGTGTGCACAACAGTGGGAATAACATCCGAAGAAGAAGATTCAGAATCATTTTTTGGAATTGGAATACCAAATAATGGATCGTTATTCATGTGTGCAACATGTAAATCGTGAGATCATAACATTCCCAATCTGATAATCACCATATCCCAATATCTTTTCCACGTGATCATTTCCAAATTTGACTGTACCTAAAAATTTATTGACGAAATTGGTGAGTTGAGAGCGATCTCCGGTCATATGCTTGGAGCAGCCGGAGTCCAAATACCAGAGAACAATTTGGACGACCTGCATTCATCAAGAGAGGAAGATGGAACATCAAAAACTATGGATCCCCAAGATTTACTAGGTTCCTTGTTAGCAGATATAGATTTAATAATCTTAGGTTTGTTAACAGGAACATTAGTTTTAGATTTCCTAGGTTTCCTTGAGTAAACCAATATTACTACAGGCTTAGGTGTATCAGTTTCTAGATCAGTTGGTTTCATAAGGGGCACTTCAGCAGTTGTGGTAATCATTGTTAAAGGGCACACATTTCCTACTATAGTGAAGGTCCGACCAGTAGGTCTCCAAGCGTATCCAATTTTTGTGAACACCTTGCCTGTTGGTTTCCAAACTTTTTTATTTGAATTTTTTAACAGATTTAGATTTAGCACGAGCATTTACATCATTGATAAAATTAAGACAAATAAATCATGATTATCAGAAATCATGCAACCATTACACTTAACACATAGAAGTTTAGAATTCGCATTAAGCTTGGAATTCTGCACATTTGCAGTTCCTTTACGTTCAACAACACAATTCTTATTTTTCAAACTAGATTTAACTGTCCTAGGGTAGGCTTCTACTTTATTCTTCTAAGTACTACTTGGTGTTCGCTGAATCTTATCTTTCTTTGTATTGCTTGAAGGATGTGATCCGCTAGCACTAGTAGACGGTTTTACTCCTGTAGAAGGCAACATAGGTTTGTTAGAAACTAGATTTAATGAAGAAGCTGTTTTTATGTTTGTGTTTCCCGAGGATGTGACAGGCTCAGTGAATCTAACTCTTTTGTCCTTGTTCTGTGGGGTCACAACCACTAATTTGTCACTTGAATTGTTGATGCTAGGGCAGGTTTGTCTGATTATTATAAGTAACTCCTGAATTCGTTTGGTATACTTACAAGCAGAGTCTAAGGAATTATATAGAGGATTTTGTGATTTTCCTTGTTCAACTACTTCCCTAAGAATCACAGCTTGTTCCTGAGTGTGCCTAAGGTAGTCAGAGTGAGCTGTCCTATTGTTCAACAATTTAGGGGCTATTGGTTCCACATCAAATTTAAGCATTTCTGGAGCAATAATGTGTTTGGTAACAATATTATCAGCTAAATATTTTCCTTTAAGTTTCCTTAATTCATCCTTAAGAGCTGTAATGACCAAACCTTTTTCCTAAAGACTAACATTTAAATTAGAGATTTCCATAGACTTTTAATTGACTTGATTAATTAAAGCATCACATTGTTCTTTTGATCGAATATGTGTTGGTTTGATCGATTCATAAAGTTGCTTATAGGTCTGTTTCAAATGTTCATTCTCAGCAATAAGCTTTGACACCCTATGATCCAATTCAATATTTATAGTTTCAATCTCTTCTATGTCCTTCTTGACCTTATCCTTATTCATATTTCCACTTAAAGATTTAATTCTCTCTTTAAACTTCCTTATGATCGTGTCTTTCTCTTGTGACTGAGCTTTCAATTCATTTAATTCAAAGTATTGATCAAAATTTGGAGCACTTTGATCTGAAACAGAATTGTCCCTTTGAAAAATTTCCTGATTAAGTTGAGTATCAACTTCTAAAGAGATGCAATGTTTTTCAAGAGTTGTATAACTTCTAAACAGTTTATCGTAAGTCTCTTTTTCAATGAAATCCTTTTTGTTGAGAAGCTCAGTCTCAAGTTTGAGACACTTTTTACACTCATGCATATTCACAGAAGTAATCCATAGTAGAATTCATAATTATGTTCACTATATCTTTGTTAATGACTTGTTCCAAGAGTCGTTCATTCTCATTTAAAACTTGATTCATTTTAATTTCAAACGTTTTGGACTCCAAACTATGTTGTTCGATAGCCTGTTCTATTTGATGAAAGACATTTTGGACTTCAGTAAGTTCATTAATTAAATATTGATCGAATGTATTGAATATGTCCTTTAGTGCTTTTACAAATGGAATAATTTCATTCCTAAAACAAGCTTTTGTATGTTCAAACCCCCATGAGCCCTCAGTGATGGATGTGGCCATGGTTCATTCTTTGACAATCACGCCAAAGCCAGCAAGATGGTGTTTAAGTTTCTTCAAACTTGTATTTACCATGCTGACTTTAGGAAGTTCTTTTGGAACCTCGACTTTGGTGGGTCTATAAGAAGGACTAGAATCTAAAGAATTCATAGAATTCTAAAACCAAAAGGTTTGTTCAGCAGATAATTCAGTTTGTGAAACAAATCATTTTTCAAAATCTTGAGAAAGTTGGTTGAGAACATCATAATCAACTGGTGTGGTATTAACTTTCTTTTCTAAAACCATTGGATCTTGTTGTTTTAAAAGCATTTTTGAACGACTCTCTTCAGCAAGCATTAGGGTCTCTTCGGAGTCAGGAATCACAATAGCACTAGTGCTCTTAATGACATTACCATCATAAAGCTTTGGTTCCAACTGCTGAGCTTTCTTCAGATAGAAAGGATTTTGAAAACCTAGAGCTTGTTTAGTGGTATGGTCATAAAAAAACTATGGTTTTGTCAACATATGAACAGTTTGTGCTGATTGATCTCTTTTATAAACAATATTATCCAGCTGTTTGATCTTCTTTTCTAAAGCAATTTCTCTATCAATGTTTCTAGATTCTTCTTTCTTAAAATCATTTTTGAGAAGAGTAACTGTTTGCATTAAAGATTCTTTTTCTTTTAATTGTTCAGAAAGAGTTTGTTTAAGACGATCAATCTCGACAGACTGTTCACATGAATCTGAAACGTTATCTTGACTTTTTAAATCAACATTTTGTCCTTCTTTCAAAACTTTAACTTGTTCTTTATATCTTTCAAGCTCAACAGTTAAAGTATCATTGACACTTTTATTGTCCAGATTAATCTTGGTGCAATTAATTACTTGCGTTTTCAGTTGTTCTATCATAGATAATATCAGTGTATCTTGTTGTGCAGATGAGATTGAATTCTGAACAGCTGCCTGTTGTGTTTCATGCACATACTGAGAATAAGGAATGATATTGCTATCACTAGTTATTTCAGTTTCTAAATGATTCTCAACATCAGACTGTTCAGAAGATGGCCTCGCCTGCACGCCTTGATTTAACATTGTAACAACCCGAGTTTCACGACGCGTATGACGATCGCGAATCCGACGTCATTATTATTATTTTATGAATTTGTGTGAACGAACATCGACATTTAATTTTATTTATCATAAATAATTATTTTCGTATTTTGTTACGAATGGAAATTTGAAATTTATTATTTTTGACGTTCGCGAGTCACCGTTTGATCGCGCGTTCGTTAATCGTTTTGAGCATCGTAAAAAGTTACGACGCGGCTCGTTATTATTTTTATGATCATAAATTATTATTTTTCGGACCTTGTCGTCCTTGTTCCTTGTCCTTGGCCAAAGCTCGCGTTTAAGGCTCGTGTTTTATTTAAATGGGTACAAGTTACATTTAAATTTAATGTTACATAAGGTTTATACTAGTAATGAAAAAGAAAAAAATTTATTTTTGCATGCTCTAGCCCCTAAGCCGACGGCTAGGACTCAAAACACACTTAATGTGTTTAGTTTCCAAGATCATGATTACTTGTATAGCCTCCCATTTTGGTTTAAGTATTACACACACTCAAAAGATAAACACACAAGCAAAGTTTTAAAATTTTTCTCTCCTCTTCTTGTTCCTTGGTTCGGCCGAGTACCATCATCCAAACACACCATCCATTTTCTATTTTAATCTTGAAAATACATTTAAACATCACTCAAACAATGATATGAATCAAGAAAGAACCAAGTTTTAGTAGTTTTCTCCTTTCCTCCTTTCTTTTTGGTTCGGTCGAAGCACAAACACCAACACCATTGGTGTTTTGATTTTTTTAACTATCTAATATTGCTTATAAGGCATATTTAGGGTCATCCATGTAAGAAAAGGTAACATGCATTAAGGTTTGAGCAAGTTTGGATTTACTTAAAATAAAAAGGTTTTGGTTCAAGTAATAGTTTAAAGATTAGTGGGAATTTTTGGATTAAAAAAGGTGAGGGTTTTGGAGTTCGATTGAGGGTTTGAACCAAGGAGGGGGCACACGAGGTGTATTTTGTTTAATTGGTTATTAACTAGTTTAGTTTGGATTGATTTGGTTTGGTTTCGGGTTGGTTTGGTGGTTCGAAGTCACGACAAAGGAACAAGTGTGACCATTTATCAAGTCCGATCTTGCTTGTTATAGCATTGTAAGCGTTATTTTTATTTTTTTCTTGTTCATTTTCGTTTATTGAATGATATGAATCGTTGCATGTGATGGAATTAGGGGCGAGCATGGTGCGGATCAGTGCGGATTCTGGCAAAAACCACACCGCATCCGTAATTGCGGTTTTTAAAAAGTGAGGATCCGTAACCACGTGGTTTTTGCGGTTTTGGTTTTGCGGGTTTTTTGTGGTTTTTGCGGGTTCTGCGGGTTTTAACCGCACCGTACCACCACTTATAATTTATATAATTAATGTGGTTTTTTGCGGTTATTGGTTTACAATGTTGGTTTTTTCGGTTATAACAATGCATATATTTAATGTAAACCCACACATCACTTAGAATATTATTGATAATATGCATTAGAAGCCTTATAACACACATAAAATAATCAATGTGTCGTTTTTCGATTTTAAATAATCAATGTGCGGTGCGGTGCAGGTTTTGTGGTGCGGTTTTACAGGTAAAACCGCAACCGCACCGCATTTGCGGTTTTTCATTTTTCTTAAAACCGATCCACCGGTTTTTTCCGTGGTGCGGTTTTTATGGTGCGTTTTTTTGCGGTTTTTGCGGTTTTGCGGTTTGCGGTGCGGTTTTTGCTCACCCCTAGATGGAATCGATAAGATCTTGCGCCGATTAGTTAGTTGATGTTATAAAATGATTGAGTGAGTTTAATGTGAATTATAGGCCATATTAGATGTGCCGTGGATGAGTTTTTGGGTTAAAAATGAGTTTTGGCGCACTTTGTAAAAAGTAGATTTTGGGCAAAAACTTTGGAACGGTAAACGAGGGTCGAGATTTTATGAAATCTGATTTTGGACTTCAAAATATATCTTAGACGATCATTTTGACATAAAATGGAGCTTCTAACTTGTGACAACCATGACTTGAGCAGGTTAGTCAAACTATTAGTGTTGACTTATGTATCTGTTGCAATGTATGGGTTATGTGTTATTTGTGTTTATACGTGTTTATATGTGTTTAAGTGGGATATGTGAGATTTGGTAATCAATCCATTGAGCGTGATCGTCTCATTTGGGATTGGATTTATGTTGGATTTTGTGGAGTTTATTTTGTTCACTTTTGGTGACAAGGAAATGATTTTGTGATTTGAGCGTTCTAGTAATTTATCGTGTAAGTATTATTATGTATACGTATTTATGTGTTAGTAATGTTAGGTATTGATATGTGTGAAAACACATATCCTTTTTATATCAAAAATGTCCTATAAATGACAAAATTGTGCTTAAAATGCTTGTATATTGCTTGTTTTGTCTTTGTGATTGTGTAGGTACGGATATAGCAAAAATCAAAAAAAAAAACAAAAAAAAAAAAAAAAAAAAAAACAAAAAAAAAAAAAAAAAAAAAAAAAAAAAAGACAAAAAAAAAAAAAAAAAAAAAAAAAAAAAAACAAAAAAAAAAAAAAAAAAAATAAAAAACAAAGAAAAACAAAATAAAAAAAAAAAAAACAAAAAAAACAAAAAAAAAAAAAAAAAAATATCAAAAAAAAAAAAAAAAAAAAAAAAAACAAAAAAAAAAAAAAAAAAAAAAAAAACTCCGTCGGGTTATAACAAGCATATATTTAATTAAACCACACATCAACTTAAATATTATTGATAAATGCATTAGAAGCCTTATAACACACAATAAAATAATCAATGTGTCGTTTTTCGATTAAATAATCAATGGCGGTGCGTGCAGTTTTTTGTGTGCGTATTACACAGGTAAAACCGCAACCGGCACCGCATTGTCCGGTTTTTTTCATTTTCTTAAAACCGATCCACCAGTTTTTTTCCCGTGGTGCGGTTTTTATGTGCATATTTTTGCGTGATGCGGTTTTGCGGTGCGGTTTTTGCTCACACCCTTAATGGAATCGATAAGATCCTGCGCCGATTAGTAAGTTGACTGTTAAAAAATGGATGAGTGAGTTTTAATGTGTATAATAGGGCCATATAAGATGGCCGTGATGAGTTTTGGTTAAAAAAGAGAGTTTTGGCGCACTTTGTAAAAAGTAGAATTTTGGACAACGCGAAAACACAAAGGAACGGTAAACTAGGTTCAGATTTTATAAATCTGATTTTGGGACTTCAAATAATATCTTAGACATCATATTGACATAAAATGGAGCTTCTCACTTGTAACAACCATGACGTGAGCATGTTAGTCAAACTATTAGTGTTGACTTATGTAATCTGTTTCAATGTATGGTTAATGTTTTATTTGTGTTTATATACTTGTTTATATGTGTACTTTTAGTCGGATATGTGAGATTGTTAATCAATGCCAATTGAGCTGATCGTCTCATTTGGGATTGGATTTATGTTGGATTATTGTGGGAGATTTTATTTGTCACTTTTGGAGACTAGGAAATGATTTTGTGATTTGAGGTTCTAGTAATTTACGTGTAAGTATTATAATGTATACTAGATTTAAGTGTTAGTAATGTTAGGTATTGAATATGTTTGAAAACACATATCCTATAACATCAAAATGTCCAATAAAAGACCAAATTGTGCTTAAAAATGCTTGTATATTGCTTGTTTTTGTCTTTGTGATTGTGTAGTAACGTGATATAAGCAAAAATCACAAGAGAACGGACAAACCGGACAAATCATGAACACGGGAAAGGAAAGAGAATACAAGATCCGGGAGAATGCTATCAGAAAGTCAACAAAAGTCAACCCTCCGTTCAACCAAATCAACCATATAATGACAAAAACCTAAATTTCCAAAACAATCCACTCAAGAAATCCAAATTGCAAAAATGGTGCCCACTAAAACCCTAACGGTGTTAACTCTTTAATTTAAAAGAGTTTACACCCGTTAACTCTCTTACATAAATCCCTTACACCCGTTAACCTTTTTATAACCAAACACTCAAGCCCAAGCCTGTTAACTTTACTCCCACGTCCCAATACGTTGTTATAAAACCAAAAGCCCAAAAAGAGTTTTTAACCCGTCAAAAAAAAAAGTCAAACATCCTTTTAAACAAGTTTTTTTTACGCTGGAAAGGAATTTACAGCTGTTCACCGTCTTCCCCATTTTACCTCGAGTTCAAAATAAAGGTCAAATCAAAATTAGCCACGGGAGAACAATTCAAGTGTAAAGTACAACTGGCATAGTAATTGCATCAACCAAACGCTCTTAGTTTTCATTAGTTTGGTTTATTAAAAAACAAAAATCTGTTAGTTTAGCATTTGAAGTATTAGTCTTATTTTCAGTTTTCTAGCTAGTATTCTGTCTGTTTTTGTTTAGCTTTTTCAATAAGCAAATGAATTTCAAAATAAATTTCAAAAGTAGGTTTTAGGAGCTTATTAGTAGTAGTTTTATCTAGTTTAGCTTATAAGTGCATAAGGATTTAAGAGCTTATTAAAAAATAAGTTCAAAGATCACTGCAAGGCTTGTTTGGCTCTTAAGTTTTAATTAAGTGCTTATTAGAGTAATTTAGCTTATTGCTTTCTAGTTTTGCTAAAATTCTACTTAAAATAGCTTATTAGGTTAGTTTAAATTAGTTCTTAGCTTATTAAGTCAGCTTATTGCTTAATTTAGTTTTTTTCATTAAAACCAAAAACACCAAGTCAGTAGCCTGTAGCTTTTTCCTAGTACTCTTTAGTTGCTTAATTAGATTTCAAAAATGTGTTTTGCTTATTGTTTTAAGTAGATTTTTAGCTTTACTTTAAGTAAGTGTTAAGCTCTTAGCTGTAAGGATCTATTTTAGTGCTTAAATTTAAGCTCTAAGTAGCCCTTAGGGACTGTTTGGTTTAAAAGTTTTCATAAGAGCTTATTGTGATTTTTAGCTTATTGTTTTTGATTCTATGCTTGTTTATGAGTTAGGTTAGCTTATTAAGTTAGGTTTAGTGTAAGAGTAGCTTATTAAGTCTTAGGTTAGCTTATTTCATGATTTCAAGTTCTTAAGTTCTATATAAAAGCTAAAAAGGAAGTTTTACATTTTCTGTCTTCTCAGCTATTTTCTAGCTTATTTAGGAGTTTTCATAAAAAGTTTCTTTTATTAAAAATGCTTATTTTAAGCTTTTCTAAAACTTTGCTTTTATAAGTTTTCCAAAAATAAAAAAAAGAAGGTGGAAATCGGGGGTGAGCAAGACTCGAACCCCCGACCTCAACACCCTCTACCCTTTTATAGCAACATACCACACACCTCACTACCAACGCGCCCTGGGGACTTTTTCATTATACACTTGCAAAATTAATTATTAGTATACATTTTCCTAATTTAGCTTTATAAACTGTTTAAGATTATTTCGTAGCTTATTCGTTAAGCTGTGACCACAAGCTTATTTTTCCTAGGTTCTATTTTTTTCAAGCTATTTTCCATATGTTTTTTTAGAATTTTTATAATTAGTTTAGTATTTTTAAACATTTATTTTCATTAAAAACTTAAAAAAATCATAAAAAATAGAAAAATAATCAAAAAAATATAATTCTTTTTTAGAAATTTTTTTTATCATAAAGTTTCTAGGAAAATTAGTTTTGCTTTCGTAGGGTTTAATTTGCAAAATTTCATTTTTTAAAGAACGGGATTCGTTTCCGTTTATATTTTTCATGTTTTTAAGCTCATTTCAACTCCGTTTTTGTTCTAGTTTTTTTAAACTTACTTTTTAGTCAATTAGAGTCCATTTAAAAAGAAAATTTTAATTTAGGTTTAATTTTAGAAATTTAGGGCTTTTAACTGCCGTTTAGGGTTCCAGTTTTGCGTTTTTAGTAAAAAATTGATTTCCCGTTCTTTGCTTTCGTGCTTAATTGTTTTTATTTGCTTATTTTAAATTGTAGAAGTAGATAATCAAATCAATCTTTGTTTCCAATTCAAATCATTGTCCGAACAACAAACGTGGTTTCAATTTCACAAATCGTTGGGGAATAACGACCCGGGAATCATACTTCGTTAATATACGTATTATATTATATATATTTGTGAAGATTTTCCTTTTTACCTTTGTCCTCAAGGGTAATTTGGTAATTTTCCATCATATTATATATTTTATTATTACGTGTTTGATTTCTACGAATCAGGTATGAATAGGTGTTAGTGGTTAGAATAAGAAAGAAATGAAATTTCTATTTTTGAAAAGTTAGGTTAATAAAAATAAAAAGTTATTTATTTTAAAGGTTTAGTAAAGTGCATTTACGCAAAAAGGTATCCGCAAATAAGCTTAGGTTTTTGTAGAAAATTAAGGTAATACAAGTAATTAGTTAATTAAAAAATAATAATAATAAATAAAAGGGGCCATAGTTTGGCCGGTTTAGGGATAAAAAAGAAAAAATAAATAAAAAAATAAAACCCAATTGCATTAGGACTCTAATTAGGAATCTAATTAGGAATCTATAAACACCAAACAAATTTAACCCTAAAACACTTTTTCTTCCCCTTTTATGATTGTTCAGCCGAATACCCCAAGAATCAAGAAGGGAAAATATTTTTTTTCAAGTTGGTGATTTTTGTGTTCAAGAATCAAGGTTTTAAGATATAAATTATCTTCTTTGTTAAGTTTTAATCATTAATTCATGTAAGAATTATTAAGATGGATAATTAGGGTTTCATTAAATCTGTAAATTAATGATGTTTAATCATATTACAATGATTAGGGTTTGATTAGGATCATATGGGTGTATTCGTTAGGGTTTAGATCACGTTAGAACTTGATTTAGATTAGGGCAGAATTTAGGGCTGTGTTATTCGGCTGTTATCTCGATGATGGTAATAGATTTTGTCAAGTTTCCAGTGCCTATGATGTAGCTCAGAGAGTCTAGTTTCGAGAACATCCGGCCTCGAAAGTTTTTAAGGTCGGGAAGTCATTCAAACGTTGGTTACAAGAAAAGTTGTCAAAGCAGTAAATACGGGTCAGATTTATCTCAGATTACGAGGTGTAAAACCCCCACTTAAAATTCGAATTTGGCTTAGGTATTCTACATGAGTTTAGTTCTATGTGTCTATTAGAAATCCCCCAAAGGATATCTTCTGAATTGGAGTCTAAGTATGGATTTTAGGTCCACACTTTTTAGTGTGCAATCAGATCCAAAACTGAGTAGTTAAAAGTTTGATTTTATTTGAGACACTTAAGAAGGGAAATAAATTAGTGGAAAAATCATAGAGTTAGTAGACTCATGGTATTTAACCTGTGATTTTTGGTAGAATTTATGAAGCTCAGTAAGTATGATTTAGAAAATGGTAAAGTGAGGTCAAAATTCTACATTTTCGGGTAAATTGTAAGTCTTTGATATAATGTGTAAACGGATTGGTTAATGTCGGGCATGGTGTCGGGGTGACCCATGAGGATAACTAAACACCTTAGACATCCATCATATGATTGTTACATAGGCATAAGCAATTGGCTTGGTCGCGTGTAACACGTGTTTGTTTTGTTGTTTAGATTTGTGCTAGTATTTGTGGAAGCTGCAAAGCATCAGGTGAGTTTCATAGTCCCTTTTTACTATGTTTTCTTGGGATGGAAATGATGCAAAGTATGTTTTGATTAATGTGATTATGTGTTTAAAGTTACTCATGGACTGTAAGTTGCTATTATATGTTATGTGTTGCATGTGTATGTTGTTGCAAAGTCTCCGCCTACTTTGTGGGTAATATCCTTGGAGGTGATCAACTCCTTGTGATAATGTGTGGATACGGTACCAAGAGTCTGGAATTGGGGACATCATTCATTTCCATGACTATTTTTGTTACATTGGATCGGGGGACACGTTCCGTCTCAAATTGTGATTCTTAGTTTCAAGAATGCTAGCATGTATAATAGCCAGCTTATTTGTCCTATTTTGTTTTGTTTTTTTAATCACAGTAATTTATTTTAAACTCGTATTGGTGTCGTAAAACCTATGACTCTCACCAACCATTGTGCTGACGTTTAAGCATCATTTTTAGGTGAGCGTTACAAAGATACTGAAGAAAATAAAAGTGGCTAGAGAGACTATTAGGCTGCATTGGAAGTTCCCATCTGATTTCGTTTCGTACTTTGTTTGTATGAATTCTTGAATGTTTTTATTAGGTTTGTGAGACATTGTCTTTGTAATGGTGAGACCCCTTTTCATTAATACAAGATGCCGTTCTTTTGTTTTCGGTATTGTCATGACACATTGTGTCATTTAGTTCTAGTAATGCATATAGTGATTCTCTATTGTTGACACCATTGTGTTGTGATGATATCCACGATGTTATGCCTCGTATTTCCCTCTTGGCGGGGTGTGACAGTTCCTTTTATCAGAGCCTTTATTTTAGAGAAAAGATAGGTGGGTTGAGCCTAGACTATAACCTAAGGGTCCTTCATGTAGATGCATTTAGGGCTTAAGTGTTTAATGCTATAACTGCTATCCCTCTCCTCTATCTTTTCATAGCTTATATATCTCATATTTTGCTAAGTTTTCATTTTAGTTATTTTGCCTATCATTATCTGATATGATATGTATTACTTTCTTAGTATTTTAGCTATCTTTTTCCCCCACTCGTAAGAAGTCTCGTTGGGTAACTGTTTTCCCAACTGGACTTAAGTGTTATAAGGATCCATAAGAGGATCCTCTTGTGGAACCGAAGGAGATAAGATAGTTGATCGTTTGTCGAATTCGCGTAATAAGGCTGGACCCGCAGGGTCAGGTGATTCTTGTAGAGGCAGAGTCAAACCCAAGCGAGGCCCAACATAAGTTTATCCCATCCTTTACCTCGTTATGTTGTTATTGATTATTTCTTTCGGATATTTCGTATTTTAGGAATTGTTGCGAGAAATTCATTTCTTTATGTCGTTTCAATGTTATTTTGATATAAGTAAGTAGTTATTTGATGGAGCATTCCTTATGTGTTAAGTTGGAGTGGTTTAAGATGTGCATTGTGGTATATGTGCTTATATGTGAATTATGATTGATATGGGTAGTCTTGAAAGTAACTACACGTGTGAAAGGAGGCACTTATAATTATGGTGGCCAACATAATTATAAAGGCATCACACACGTAGACTTGTGACCATGATTACATTTATTTGTGTTTGGCTGTAAGATGATAGTGTAATTTGTTCTTTTTAATATGTGTATTCATGATAAAGAGGGTGGTATGGGTAGAGAAATTATTCTCTTACCCTAATTGGAGGATATGTTAAGTTGTATAGATAGTAAGTTTCTCTTCTATCTAGTATTTGTGGATACCTAGTATTGTTATTATAGGGGTTGCTCGTTTGCTCGGTTGATTGTTCAGATATCCTAAGTTTAAGCTTAGCATCCCTTCATCGTACTTTGTTAGTAAGGATACCTGATTTTTCCTATTCGATGTCTCGTTGTATATTGGTTGTTCGGAATCTGTTCTTTCGATTATAGGCGCGTTTCGTTAGTTCTTTCGCTGCATTGATTACTCGTATGAGTATCAAACGTTTCTTTTAAGCACTAATTTTTCCTAACATATTAGTGTGGATTATTACTCCCTTGGTTGTATATCCCTTGGTTTTCGTAACCCGTTGGCGAAGTGTTAGTGTGATGCTTTTAGGTTTGCTCTGTTGATCGTTATTGTGGATAAGACCTTATGTTTTCTTTTGGGTGTGTAACGTCTTGCATGAGTTTTCTTGTACGAGTTCGTTTGATTTTATTTTGAGTATATGGTTCCTGATATTTTCTTTCGTTTTCAAACAATAGAATTGTGTTAGAGTCTATACGATGTTTTACGATCCCTTTTGGTATTATGGCGTCTTTTGTTTGAGTAACATATTTCATAATTGATGTCTAATTATAAAAGTTCTTTTGAAGTATTGTGTCAGTGTTTGAGAAAAACTATGTTTAAAATGCTCTTTGTAAATAGTATATGTTTAAATGGTCTATACAAATAGGATATGAAAATTGTTGAGTGGTTAAATAAATTTTATTTTATTATAAAAATCTGGTTTAAAGTAATTCATAGTGGTAAGGTACGATACACCATTAGATAACCGTCTCTAGATTTTATGACAACCAGAATGAATTTTTCAAAGATTACACTTAAGACAATTTCATTATCATTTAAAATGATTTTTATACTTAAAGTGACTTTCTTAATTTAAATTGATTTTTATAAAAACATTATTTAATTTGGTCTTTCGAGTAAAGTCGATAATTGGTATAAGAATTTCCGTCTTTAGTATTGATTTTTATTATGTGTTCATTTGTCGTGGTACGCTTGTTGGTTTTCTTTCGTTGCGTTTTCACTCAGTGCATATACGTATCCTTTCTTTCAAAGGATTCTTATGTCATTTGATCCACGTCTACTTGCATATGTGGAATCTCCTATATGCATTCTAGCCTTTGACTCGATATTTGTTTGTTATCCTATTCGATTGTTGTAACCCTTAGAGTTCGTTGATACCGTTGAGTCGTGGAAGCTTTGATGTGCTTGTAGGAATGGGATCCGGTGTTCCAAGAGGGAAATTTGTGATAGTATGTCATGACAGCTAAAGGTGGTTAGGATACCATGGAAGGTAATGAGATACTTGGGTTCATGGTTGGGGGAAAATGTATCAAGGAGTCATGAAAACCTTAATGAATACTAAGGTAGGTGAATCGAAATTGAGTGATATTTTCGTCGTACAAGATTCTATTGATGTGTTTCCAGAAGACTTGTCAATGACCACCGCAATGACAAGTTGAGTTACGCGTAGACTTAGTTCCTAGAGCGACGCCAGTCGCGAAGTCTCCATATCGTCTAGCACCCTCAGAAATGCAAATAGAATTTGTCTGAACAACCTTAATGGTTGCAAGACGAAGGTTTCATACGACCTAGTCATTTTTCGTGGGGAGCACCAGTGTCGTTTGTTAAGAAGAGGAGCATAAAGTTTATTTGAAGTTAGTGTTGGAATTACTGAGGAAGGAGAAGTTGTATGCTAAGTTTACTAAGAGTGAGGTAGTGAAGAATTGGGAAGCACCTACGACACCATCCGAGATATGATTATTCTTAGAATTGGCAGGTTATCTACCAACGTTTCATCGCAACAAACTTTTCTAAGGTTGTTAAACCTCATACTTCCCCAACTGAGAGGAATCAAAAGTATGAGTGGGGCGCAGAACGAGAAAAGGCTTTCTAGACTTTGAAGAATGATTTGTGTGACGCTTCAATTAATCGAATGTAGTGTTTGATGCGTTGAGTAGAAAAGGAGAGTGAAACTAAGACGAGTAAGAGCAATGCCCATGACTATCCAGTCAGGTGTTAAGGACAAGATATTGGCTACTCAAAGTGAGACGTCCAAGGTAGAGAACGCACTCTACGTGACCTAGACCAACAAATGGAAAAGATGAGCAGATGATGGTTGTACTTTATGGATTAAATTGTATAGTAAGTATGAGTATGAAATTCGCTACCTCTAGGCAAGACAAAATGTGGTGATTGATGCGTTAAGAAGGAATAAACAAGTGAAACCTAGACGTGTTCAAGCGATGGATATGACCATTCATTATGGAGTAAGAGGAATGATATTGGCAGCCCAAAGTGAGGCGTTTAAGCGAGAGAACGTACTCGCAGAAAGGCTTTATGGGTTAGATTGACATATGGAAAAGAAGGAGGACGAGAGTTTGTACTTAATGGATCGTATATGAGTGATGTTAGTAGGGAATGATGAGAACGGTAGTAATGGATGAGGCTCATGCATCAAGGTACTTGGTACATCCGAGAGCGGATAAGACGTACTATAACCTTAGAGACATGTATTGGTAGCCACGTGTAAAAAAAGATATAGTTACCTGTGTTAGCAATTGTTGGATTTGTTTAGGAGGTGAAGGCTGCAATGTCAAAGACTTTTGGCTTGCTGCAAAAACCTAAGATACTTAAGTGAAAATGAGATAGAATCACCATAGATTTCATCACAAAATTTCCAAGGTCAAAGTAGTGAGTATAATGTGAATTGGGTGATGGTCGATAGACTGACTAAGTCGGCTCATTTTCTGGCTAAGAAGACTATAGTACGGAAAGATTGGCAAAGATTTACATTGATGAAATAGTCGCGCGACATGGAGTTCTTGTGTCGATTATTTCAGATTTAGATAGATGATTTACCTCGCGGTTTTGGCAGACGCTGCAGAAAGTGATAGTGACGCGATTAGATTTGAGTATTGTTTAGCATCCTCAAGCAGATGGATAAAGTAAACGTATGATTTAGACTTTGGAGGATATAATGAGGGAATGTGTTATCGATTTTGGTGGTAGTTATCTATTGAGCATTCGGTGTGCTCCGTTTGAAGCTTTATATGGTAGGAAATGTAGATCGCTTGTTATATGGGCAGAGATTGGAGGAAGTAGTTTGATTGGACCCTAGTTAGTTCAAGATACTAATAAGGCAGTGTTAGTTCAAGATACACGCGTTTTGAAGCTTTATATGGAAGGAAATTATAGGTTGCCTGTTTTATGGGCTGAGCGTTGGGGAAAGTAGTTGGGTGGAATTTGACCTGATGGTTGGGTTTCAAGAGACGATTGATAAAGTGGTGTTGATAAAAGAGAAGTTCAAAGCGGCGAGAGACTGCCAAAAGAGTTATGTGGATAATAGTCGCAAACCGTTGGAGTTTGAGGTTGGAAATCGTGAATTGTTAAAGGTGAAGTCATGGAAGGGCGTAGTTTATTTTGGAAAAAAAGAGTAAGTTAGCACCGAGGTATGTAGGGCCATTTGAGATTCTTGAAAGAGTCGGCCCTGTAGCTTATCGGTTGAGATTGCCTGAGAATTGTGAGGAGTACATGACACGTTTCATGTGTCAAACCTAAAAACAACGTCTGGTGGATGCTAGTATGCATGTGCTATTGGATGAGATCAAGGTTGACAAAACTCTTCGTTTTGTTAAAGAACCTATTGAGAATAGTGACCGTTAAGTTAAGAGGTTAAAATGTAGCAGAATGGTGATAGTTAAGGTCCATTTGGGCTCGAAGCGAGGTCTTTAGGACTTCAGGTAAACTGAGTATCCACACTTGTTCGTTAAGCAAGGGATCATTGGGAGTTTTAGTTAAAGTTGGGTACGTAAGGTTTCTTGTAGACCTTAGTATGCCCTTAGATGTGTTTGTGTGATTTTGGTTAAAGTTATTTTATGAATAAACTCGAAGTCGAGCCGATTTTTCAAAAACATTAGGCTTTGTAACAACTTATAACTTGGGTTTAAGACAGTTATTGTTTGATGAGTTGCGAGACCGGGTTGTAAATGACGTTGTTACGCAACTTAAGGTTTTTGAGAGGGTCCCCCCCTTCCTCCCCCTTTCGATGACGGGCGAGCCGTTCAGGTGAAGTTGGGTGTTTCTTTTCGTTTAGAGCGGTTATGCTGCTATGCGTACCCTTTTGTGGGCAGGCAAAGTTAGTTGGAATTCAAAGTGTAACTTTGAGTTAACATGAGTATGGGAGGACTACTTGAAAGATAAGTATCCTTGATTAATTATTTGGTAATGATAGAGTTAAACCTTTTGGTTAAATCTCAGGACGAGATTTCCTAAAGGAGGGGATACTATGACAACCATGACTTGATCATGTTAGTCAAACCGTTAGTGTTGACTTATGTATCTGTTTCAACGTATGGGTATGTTGTTATTGTGCTAATATGTGTTTATATGTGTTTATGTGGGATATGTGAGATTGAATAATCAATCCATTGAGCGTAATCATCTTAATGGGATTGGATTTGTGTTGGATTTTATGAAGTTCATTTCGTTCACTTTGGGGGGGTGGGGGGTGGGGCCCCCCATTACCCCCCCCCACCCCCCCCCCCCCCCCCCCCCCCCCCCCCCCCTGTGGTGACAGGAATGATTTCCGTGAATTGATCGTTCGCGTTAATTGTGTAAGTAATTTATTACATATAGTTTTTTATGTGTTAGTATGTTACGGTATGAATAGGTGTTAGTAGTTAGAATAAGAATGAAATGTGAATTTCAATTTTTGGAAAGTTAGGTTAAAATAAAAATGAAAAGTTATTTATTTTAAAAGTCTAGTAAATTACGTTTAAGCAAAAAGGTATGCGCAAGCAAGCTAAGGTTTTTATAAAAACTTAAGGTAATGAAAATAATTAAGTAAAAAACTAATATATAAATTTATATATATATATATACTATATATATATTATATAATGGGGAAAATCGCCAAAAAAGAAAGGAAAGAATAAAAAAGAAAACAAAATATTCTCTAATTAAAATTGTAAAGATATTATCCTAACTTTTGTTAAACCTTTGAATACCAAAAACCCTTCTCCCCTGTTTAAATTGTCCCAACGAAGAAATATAAAATTTAAATCAAAGGACGAAGAAGAAAATATTTTTTTTCAAGTTTGATGATTTTTGTGTTCAAGATTCGAAGATTTAAGGTATAAATTATAATCCTTTGAGTTAATTATCATTAAAAACATGTAATAATTATTATGATGGATAATTAGGGTTTCATAACATCTGTAATTAATGATGTTTAATCATATTACAATGATTAGGGTTTAATTAGGATCATATGGGTGTATTCGTTAGGGTTTAGATCGCGTTAAAACTTGATTTAGATTAGGGCAGAATTTAGGGCTGTGTTGTTCGGCTGATATCTCAATGATGGGAATAGCTTTTGTCAAGTTTCCAGTTCCTATGATGTAGCTCAGAGAGTCTAATTTCCAGAACATCCGGCCTCGAAGGTTTTTGAGGTCGGGAGGCTTACAACGTGGTTGCAAGAAAAAGTGTTTAAAGCAGTATATTGGTTCATATTTAGGTCATATTACGAGGGTATAAAACTCCACTTAAATTTCTAATTTAGCTTAAGCCTTCTACAGATTTTATTTCTATGTCGTCGATATATAAATCCCAAGTAGAGCTTTGATTTGGAGGTCTAAGTATGTTTTTAAGTCCAATCTTTTTAGTATGCACAAACAGATTCTCGAATTGGGATGTTTTGAGTTTAATTTTCTTAGGAATACTTGTGCAATGATAAATGGCCTTGGAAAATCATGAGGTGGTTAATATACCATTAATGAACATAGGTGATTTTTTGGTATTGTATTATGGAGGTCAGTAAGTTAGAGGTTTTGAGTACGTTAAGTCACGTTAAAATATTCTGCAGTTTTGAACATATTATTGACTAAATAGTGATACTGTTATACGAATGGTTAACGTGGGGGGTATGGGGTCGTGGTGACCCATGGGGTTAATAAAAAAACCCTTTAGACATCATCTTATGATGGTACTTGGGAATGTAAGCTTTTGGTGTTAGTAGCGTGTAACAAGTGTTATTTGTATTGTTGAGATTTGTGCGAGTTGTTTGTGAGCTTTTGGTTAGAAGCTTTGGAAGCTAAGCAAAGGTGAGTTTAATAGCCCCTCTTTGCTCAGTTTGTTGGGAGGAGGAATGATGCTTATGTCGTGTTAAATTGTGTGTATGGCGTGTGGGAGGGTGGTATTCGGTTCGGGCAAGTTCCGTCCCGTGGGGTTGCGTTATGTTGTATGTTTCGGGAGGGTGGTTCCCTTGTGGCATTTCGATGGTGCGGTAAGGGGGTCGTTCGTAGGAAGGCGTGCCGCCTTCGTGTGCGGATGGGTGACTATATTTGGTGTGGAGTGGTAGGGAGGTAGCGGAGGGTCAGGGAGGGCACGGCGGGGGGCGCTTGGGGCGGAGGAGGGTTGGCTGGGGAGAGGATTCAGTGGGGGGGTGTGTTGTAGTTGACCCGAGTTGAGAGGAGGGTGAGTCATAGAGGCTTCTTAGAGTTTTTATTGTGTGTGAGTATGGAAGTAGTGGGGTCGTGTGTGTGTCGGGGTTGTGTGGTTTCACGCGTATTTATGTCGGGCCTTTAGGGTATGATATGGTATTGTGTCGTCGGGGGGTTTGAGTTGTGCGTGTTTGTTCAGCGTATTGACTTGGGTTGTGTGAGCAGTCGGGGTGGGAGAGAGGAATTTGTGTTTTATTGATAGATTATTGACGGAGTGTGAAATGTGGAGGTTGGTTTATGTTTATGTTGAGGTGTTGTGGTATGCGTTTCTTTTGGGTTTGGGGTGTTTGGTATTGTTGGTGGATCTGGGGTTCTTAAGAGTGGTGGTGTAGTATTTTAATTTTCGTGGGGAGGCATTGGGAATTGAAGAGTTTATATATGATGCAGTTTGGGGATGTTAGGGGGGATTATAGAGAAGGGGTGAGGTGAGCTTTATATTTGGTGGGGTTGTTGGTGGTGTTTTTTTCTTTTGGTGGTAGTGTGTGTGGCGATATTTCTGAGGTGAGGTGTAGAATTTCAAGTAGCTCTGGGGTTGGTTGGGCATAGATTTTTATTTTTGTGCGGTATGTTTTTGATTCTCGTATAATTAAAATTATGAGGCTAGAGACGCTAGCATATTTGTGAGAAGGACGCTAAATTAACAGTTTATCGCTATTGGCATATTGTTGTGTGGAGTCAGTAAAATCTTCATGATGTGATCATGCCTCCGTCACTTTATGTTGACGCGTTACATCCCCCATTTAAAGCCCCATCACATTTCTCCATCGGTGCTATAGCTAATGCGTGATGTCGCTATAGATTCCTAGCAGCGAAGGCGCGCACTTAGAATATGACCGTCGTATGACTTAGGAGTTTATTTCTGCTTTCTGTTTGAATAAATGCGTTTGCATGAATCTCGTTTGGATTTGTTTTGCATGTCATTTATTAACGAGCCTCTTTTTCATAACTAAAGACACAGTTAGGTTTTTTTGGGTATTGTTTATGACACTTGTGTCTTTGCTTTACTTTGTTTTATTCTTCAGTATTCTCAATATAGACACCATGTGTTGTGATGATATCCACTCATGTTTACGCCTGTGTTTCCGCCTTGGCGGGTGGGTGTGACAGTTTCTTCCTATTCTCGTCTTTAATAACAAGATTTGTAATTTGGAACTTTGTTGGCATTTCACATTCTATACTTACTCTATTATCTTTGTTATATTAATGCTAATTCCTTGTTTGATGACTATATACTTTTGTTTACTTTTGCTTTTGTTCTATTTATATTCGGTGTTTGTTGAGTTATGGGTAAGTAAGCTAATAAATAAATTAGACTGCAATGAACACAAACTACTAACAAATTAGGTACAAGGTTTAAGTGACGCAAAAGGTTAATGAAAACATAAGGTAAACATATGTTTTGCTATCTAATTACTAGTTTGTAATTTGTGTTCAAAAAGTCTGAAACCATCTTCTACGATATGCAGTGGCAATGTCCAACAGGATCATTCTACATCTAAAGATAGCCATAAGTTAAATCTCTATAAAAGTATACAAACCCACACAACACAATCACCATATTCGCCCCTATGCTTAGGAACATTGTCCGCTAGCCTAAACGTAATGGTATGCTTGTTTGGATCTATTGCTTTCTATGGAAAAATATTTGCACGTTCAAGAACTACGGGAAGCTGGACCTGTAGAAAAACTTACATTCATACACGTCAATTAAAATGTGAAAAATCCTTATGTGGTTATAAGGTCTCTGTAACTTTAATGTTGTTGGTTTATAGTTTAAGGTATGTTTTAAATTAATTTGATACAACTTAATTGTGTTTTATATATATGTTTTCAATAATAGTGTTAACACAAAGGAATAACAACGTGCATGGAAAATGATAACTTCATTAACTAGTAGCCTTCTTAAACACACATGCCTTCATACTTAACAAAAGATAACACCACCACAGAATAACATTACAGATTGATTCCAGACAAAAGAAACACTAAACTGACAACAAGGTCCACCAAAACAGCTTAGAACACAAAAAGGTAACTTTGACTGATTCACTGTATTTTTTTTATTTGCGCACCAGAGCAATGAAACTATTTTCTTAAGGACCTGCAATTGTGTTCACATATTAACCTCCATAATGCCTAGATGACTCAGTCATCATATGAAATCCTTAAGCAACCTAACAGACTCTGCAGTAACATTAGACCCCACCAAACTTTGCAACTCAAGTATTTTCTCATGCCTCTCCTGACATCGAACCATTAACTGTTGACAAGATACATATGTTTCCCAAACCAACTGACAGTCCCTTTGATTGTCACTATGAAACAACAAAGCCATTATGTTTGTGAGTTGGATAGAATTTGCATCTGTAGCTAGTTCAGATAGGTGAGACATTTTTGTGGAATGAAGTTTTGGTTATGAAAAGGTATGTTAATGGAATGTGGTATTGAAAAAGGCAGGGGAATGACCAAATATAAAGGATAGGGAAAAAATGTAACAGAAAAGTACATTAGCTGAATAGTGGGATCATATCATATTAGATAGAAAAGGACATCCGAATTTAATATGATTAGTAGTGGAGAAAAATTTCAAACATGTCATATCTATGGGTCAAAGCATTTTTGGCACTAAAATAATATATTATAGAAATAAATCAGTTTATTATGGGAAAAAAGTACTAACAAGTAATTGCTATCTAGCTGGTTACAAAATCCTTATTTCATGCATATTAATTTTGTACTTAGTTACTTATTGCATTTTATGCAAGCTGTAATTGACTAACTTTGTATAGACATATTGTACTCAAGCATAAACATATTGTACTCAGTTATTGTATAGTAAGCTTAGTTTTGTTATGATTTTCCAACCCCCTTAGACTAATTACCTCAAAAAGTAGCTAAGTGTTCATCTAAGAGGATTAAGAAATCACTAGTTTAAAAAGCCCCGTTTGACCAATTATTTTCCTATATATATATATATATATATTTGTATTTTTCTCAAGTGACGAGATGTTGACTTTCATTATTTAATTATAACTTTTAGGATCACGGAACAAGAAACATATATAAATAGTGTCCAAAAGGGATAAATTCATCGTCCTCGATTTTTCACCCGCCCCAAACCAAGCTTAAAAACAAAATCATTGTTAAATACGAGTTAAGATGCTAACACTACTCATAAATGCTAATTGTGTACGCAAAGCTACTTTCCGCTCCCTTATTCCGAAGTCCTCTAAGGATTTTATTCTTATTATTGGTGACAAATAAATTAAATTCTTAATCATATAAAGTAAACCCGGTTTAGACCACAATTAGTTTGAAATCCTTTCCTAAAGAGACGATATGGTGAGAATAAGGTCCACATTAAGGTTCTAATTTCGCATGATTTAGGGGTTATCCTTTTTATTTCATCCGAAACAACTCAACTACGAGTCCAGAGACGGAGGCTTTATTTAGATAACCGCGGAGTCGAAATTTGGCTTAATTCTTATTATTATTGCAACATTATTAAACCTTAGTCCTTTAAACAACTGACACATCGGGCGTCCTAACCGACAAGAGCGAGTAGTCTTATTTTGACCTTGGTAATTTCCTCGACCTTTTAGAAGGCTGCAACATCGGGAGCAAACCGACCAGATGCACCAAACTTTTATCAGTCTCGGATTTATTATTCTTACTATGGGCCTTCTTTTGAAGACTGCCACATCGGCAACGAACCGACCAGAAACAGTAAACTTTTATCAGCCTACAGTTTTTATTATTATTATTATTACCTCTACCCTTTAAACGACTGTCACATCGGTATGCAAGCCGACCATGATCCAAAAGTCTTATTTCGGCTACGGTTTATTATTATTATTATTATAGCCAATTTTCAAGTCCTGTGGTCTTTTAACAACTGTCACATCGATATGCGAGCCGACCATGGTCCAGGAGTCTATTTCCCCACAACACTGACAAAACCTCGATGTGTACCTTAATTTCACCAGAAGGAATCTCTACGAAGTGATCTAAACTAAGAACCGCAAAAATCAAAGCAACTTTATTTAACAATAATATAACGTTTATTAAGCTTATGGGAACAAAAAGCCACAATTAACCTCTATGAGCTCTAAAGAGTTCTAACTACTCCACGTTTAGCATCTAACTTATACTTAACTCTATCATTTTTCGTTCTTCGCAAATTTAAAATCTTTAATAAAAAGATCCGCAAATGCTTAGTCTAATAAAAACAAGCTTAGCATATTTAAAGTCTATCATGGAAACTTGTAAACTCTTGGCTTTTTAAAGCTAGAATTCGCGTTTTAAAGCTTCTTGTATAAAAGACTAGCAAAAGCTTAAATTTATAAAGGTTACGGGGCAAGCTAGAGCGCAACATGCTCGATCAAGTCAAAATTTATTCTTAAAAAGACAAAACTATGTGTCAAAACACTTATTTTATTTTTTAAAAATTTTAAATTTTGGCATTAAATCACATATTTTTGGTGGTAAAACGGGGTTACGTGAAGACGAGGCAATTGCAAGTAAGATCGAATCGAAAGATCCCCCATACTAGAACTAAACATTGTCCTCAATGTTTAAAAGGGTCTCTACATAAATCTAAAGCCGTTTATTAATTATGCTAATAGATAAACGTTAATAAATAAGATCTAGGATATCAGATTCCTATAAATAAAAGATCGAGTGAACAATGGACAAAACCACGAGCACGAGAGTCTTCATAATCCGGGCAATCCTGGACAAACCACGAAACATGAGAAAGGAAGAGGCGAGCATCCTCACGTCACACTTATTAGAAAATAGAAAAAGAAGATAGAAACACGGGTTACCACTGGAGAAGCGCTTGTTTTTGTGAGAGTCTCTAGCTTGACTCTCCCCATATCATCGTGATATTAGGGACGATACATGTAGAAAAGCAAACTTCCATCGGATTTTCATTCAAGATGTTTGGATAAACATTGAAGCACATTAAAGTTCCACTCCGATGAGATGCCACCGATTCTAGAGAAGAAAAATGAAAAGTGAAGATGTCGGGGTCAAAAATGATATCCTCACTCCCGGAGGAGAGAAGAAGAGAAGAATCAACCGGATAGGTGAAATAAGGAAGAAAAATTCGGATAACATATGTGAGGGAAAGATAATGGCGATACTTAAAGGGTAATCTCACATATGTTGGAGAAAAAGTTTTCTCATGAATCTCGGGGTCGAAAACTTTGACAATATTCTTCAATCATCTTTATCAGGTTCATCCTTTAAGCTTCTTTGGTCATGATCTAAAAACACCTCGGGAGGGAGACTAGGGGTAGTGTCCTTAATAAGCAAACTCTCAAGATAGATAATGTCTCCCTCTAATTCGTAATAATCATCCTCAATATCCGTAGAAACATCAATATCTAGAAAAGCATCGATCTCATCAATATCGCCTCCTGGGTCGAAACATTCATCCTCATTAAAAGCGGAGAGAGGTGTGACTAGCAAATCTGGCTCATCAAGTTTAGAAACATAGGAGTCCTCGCTCTCGATGTCCTCTAACACCTCATCAAAAAGAAGATTTACGTCACTAGAGATGTACTCATCATCGAATTCGAAAAGAAGGTTCGAGTAAATTTTAACATTATTTTTTGGAACGTCTTTATCGGATAGTGACTCGTCATCGCTAGAGGTAAAATCATCATTTGAGTCAAATAGAGGGTTAGAGAAAGTCATGAAATTTCCCCCAAAAACGTCAAGAGGAGGAGAATCATCACAAAATGGCAAATCACACTCACTATCACTCCCGGATGTATCCTCGGACTCACTTGGGATTGGAACAAGGTCCTCAACACTAGACTTTATGAATTCGCCATATTCTTTTATAGGAATAGTGCTAAGATCCTTATCCCCCATGATGAGAGAGTCCTCGGGCTCCATAGTTGGTAAAACGGGTGTGATTGCAATAGACGGAGGTATTTGAGAAGTAATTTCATTCAAAGGAATAGTACTCGCCTCGTAATCATCATCATCATAAAAAGAATTGAAACGTCGTGAAGGCTCGGTAGTATAAGTACTAAGATTAGCCGCGTGCTCTAGTTGCCAAAGCTCTTTCTTTTTATTAATTTCGATACTCATCCCTTTGAATTTTCCCGTAAGCTTATCAATCATAATAAAAAACAGTGAGGATGAAGAAGAAGAGCCTACACCTCAACCCAAAAATCAAAAACAGGTCAAAGAAACTCAAATTCCTAAACCTTATAAACCAAATATTCCATATCCTCAACGCCTTCGAAAAGAGAAAATGGAAGCCCAATATGGTAAATTCCTCGATATGATTCGATTCGTTTGAATTAATGTACCTCTTGTCGATGTCTTAGCAGGAATGCCGAATTATGGCAAATTTCTCAAAGAACTCGTTAGCAACAAGCACAAACTTGAACAAATCTCACCCGCTTTCCTGAGCGATGAAAGTTCCGCTATGATTCAACAAAAAGTTCCACCCAAACTCGGAGACCCCGGAAGTTTCCTTATTCCTTGCACCTTCAGCAAAACTTTCTCATGTAATGCTTTAGCCGACCTTGGTGCTAGCGTTAACCTTATGCCATATTCTCTATATGCAAAACTATCTCTTGAAACTCTCAAACCTACTAAAATGAGTGTAAGATTAGCCGATCGATCATTCTAATACCCCATTGGAATAGCTGAAAATATGCTCGTTGAAGTTGGTAAATTCAATTTTCCTGTGGATTTCGTTATTTTCGAAATGTAAGAAGACAATAAAGTTCCCCTTATCTTAGGGAGACCTTTCCTCCATACTGCTGATGCAGTAATTCGAGTAAAGCAAAAATAACTCAACCTTGAAGTTGGTACTGAACGTATGACTTTCTCAATCGATTCAGAAATGAAACACTCCTATTCAAATGATGATACATGTTTTAGCATTGATGTTATCGATGGAATCTTAGAAGAAGATTTCGAGGCTCTTCTCGATGAAGGTAGTAAAATCCTTTACTCCATCGAGGGAACTCTTCTTGAAGAAAAACTCTTTACTGAATTCAATGAATTAATGGCTATGAATATTGAAGAGGACACTAAACCTGAATCCAATGAAGAAGAACCAACATTCGAAAAAATCACCTTCACCATCGATTATAAAATCAAGACATCCCTTAAAGAACCTCCTTCTGATCTTGAACTAAAACCTCTTCCTGATCACCTAGAATATGAATTCTTAGAAGAACCCTCTTTTCTTCCCGTGATCATATCATCTCAGCTCTCTGAACAAAACAAAAGTAAGCTCATCTCTGTTTTAGAAAGACACAAGCAAACCTTTGCTTAGAAAACAACAGACATTCCTGGAACCTGTTCATGTTTTTGTAAGCATAAAATACAACTCTTAGATGACAAGAAGCCAGTTGTTCAAAAACAAAGAAGATTAAATCCAAACATGCAATAAGTCGTTAAAAAAGAAATCGTAAAACTTCTCGATACTGGTATTGTTTATCCAATCGCCGATATCCCTTGGGTAAGCCCTATTCACTGTGTACCTAAGAAAGGTGGTATTACAGTAGTCACAAACGAAAAAGATGAACTTGTCCCAACAAGAACCATTACGGGTTGGCGAGTATGCATCGATTATCGTAAACTCAATGAAGCAACCGTAAAAGATCACTTTCCTTTGCCATTCATGGATCAAATGTTAGAAAGACTCGCAGGAAATAAATATTTCTGTTTCCTCGATGGTTTTTCTGGATACTTCCAAATACCAATCGACCCTATGGATCAAGAAAAAACAAAATTCATATGTCCTTTCGGAACATACGCTTATAGGCGAATGCCTTTTGTATTATGTAATGCTCCCGCTACTTTCCAAAGTGCATGTTGGCTATCTTTCACGACATGATCAAAGAATCTGTAGAAGTATTCATGGACGAATTCTTTGTCTTTGGAAACTCATTCGATAAGTGTCTAAATAACCTCAATAAAATGCTTCAATGTTGCGAGGATATCTTGTCTTTGACTAGGAAAAATGTCATTTCATGGTTAAGGAAGGAATTCTGCTTGGACACAAAGTGTCTTGTGCAGGCCTTGAAGTTGACAAAGCCAAAATCGACGTAATTTCTAAGTTTCCACCCCCTACTAATGTTAAAGGCATTAGAAGTTTTTTGGGACATGCCAGTTTCTACCGATGTTTCATCCAAGACTTCTCAAAAATTGCCCGTCTTTTAACTAAGTTGCTTGAAAAAGATACTCCATTTGAATTTAGTGATGAATGTCACAAGGCATTCAATTCATTAAATGAAAAACTCACATGTACTCCTGTGATCGTGAGCCCAAATTGGAATCTTTCATTTGAGCTTATGTGTGATGCAAGTGAATTCACAGTTGGAGCAGACTTAAGACAAAAATATGGTAAACACTTTCACCCAATCTATTTTGCATGTAACTTTTAATGCAGCTCAGCAAAAATATACCGTTACTGAAAAAGAACTAATGGCTCTAGTCTTTGCATTTGACAAATTTCGACCCTATTTGATATTATCCAAAACTATTGTATACACCGATCACTCAGCCCTATGATACCTATTCAAAAATCCAGATGCTAAGCCACGTCTTATACATTGGATAATGCTATTGCAAGAATTTGATATCGAAATAAAAGACAAAAAAGGTACAAAAAATGTTGCCGCCGACCACTTATCTCGGATTGAAAATGATGAGTCAAGTGATGACAATGATGTCGACGATATCTTTCCCTATGAAACTCTTATGGAAATAACCATTAGAGACATACCATGGTTCGCATACTTTGAAAACTATTTGGTAGGTGATATTATACTGATGACATCAAATAACGTCTATTTTATAGCATCATTTATCCCATGTAATTAATCATTTGTATTTGAGAATTACAGTAATTATGGAGTACTTGGTGAAGATTAACTAAAAGGCACACATTCTGGAGCTTAAACGAAGATATTTGATTCTGACAACCAATACGTCGTATCCATCAAGGAAGATATGGTGTATCTGTGCCTGCACTCACCAAAGACTACAAAGGAAACAAGATCCAATATGCCGTATCTAGAAGAAGGCAATACGCCGTATTCAAGCTATATGGAAATAAAATATTCTAGAAAATATCAAATGTGGTCCCTACTCTAAGAAGCCCCCGATACACCGTATCCAAGACTTTGGATACGCCATATCGACCATATTCTAGACCCTATAAATAGAAGACTCAAAAACGAGTTTTAAGTGTGCCAAATCATATTCTCGATACCTAAACCATAAAAGTCGATTTTCAAAGGAGAAAAAGAGCAGAAGAGGTCGAGCAACGCGATTAATTCCATAGGAGACAACGTGTAATTTCTTATACTCTTGTAATCGTTCAATTTTTGGTATCATTCGTTAACTTGGTTAGTTTACATTGGCTAAATCATTACTTTTGTATTAATTATGACATTTGAAGGCTAATACCTTCGGGTATTAGCCATTATTATGAATATCTTAATGTTTGGTTTGTTTATCTTGATTTCTTAATTTATCGTTGATTGCTTGTTTATGTCTATCATTATACATGTTTACGTGCTTTTGTATGCGACTTATCATTCAACTGGATCTAGTGATACGGACCAAGTAATCTAGATGCCAGGATAGCTCTCCATATAGTGATTTATACATCTAGACCAATAGGATCACAATTAACGACCTATCTTTGCCCTTTGATTGTGAGCTTAGTTGGACCATAAGGTGACCTTGGTATCAACGGGTACGTTCTCGATTAATTGGTAAAGACTTGGTTAGTGGAATACTAGTGTATGAATTGCCATTAAGCAGTAAGTAGGTAAAATCTCTAAGAGCTATGGTTTAACAAGATCACCATTGCTTTAATCCCTAAGATAGATTATAATCAGCAAATAAGGATGCTTTATGCGAATGCGTTTAATTGTGAGAGAATTATACGTGTCTAGGTCTTAGGAAGAAGTAACGCCTAAGTCTTAAGAATGATATGCCGCTTTGAGATAAGTAATCATTGTACTAAATAAACAAACCAACGTTCTGATTGGATTAATAATGGTTAATACAGTTTTCTTATATTTGGCTAGACCGCTCTTTTATCTTTTGTTAATTTGCTTGCGTGTGTTTTAGTGTCTTGAATTGGTTTTAGTCACCACAAAACCTGTGCCAGTATCTCAGGCAGAAAACCCCCTTATTTGTTAGATTTAGAATTAACATAGGATTAGCATAGCTTAGACTAACTTAGATTAGAAAAACCAAAGTATTAATAAATTGAAAGTATTTCTTGCTCTTAGTGATCGACACCCTACTTACCACGAAACTACCACTGACCGGGTACACTGCCCGTTAAAGTGTTGTTTTTGGTTAAGTCGGCAAAATATAAATTTAAAACTTAAATCATAACTTACAACCACACAACGACACATCAAGTTTTTGGCGCCGCTGCCGGGGAGTGAGAATTAATCTTGATTTTTATTTGATATTTTGGTTTTTAGCATTAAATTAGATTAGATCTAACCCTTAGGATTAGTGTAGTTTAGAATAGTTTATATTTTTGTCTGTTTGCTAATTGTGTTTATGTAATACGGCGTATTCAGTTTACTGAATACGACATATAAATTATTTGACGGTTTTCTGCCCTAGTAAGTTTATTACAGGATGGACGACCCAAACATTACTATAGAAGAATACATCAGGCTCGAGGAAGAAAAAGCTCAAAAACGTAGGAAAGTGTTTGTGACAACCGTGGTTTGAGCAGGGTAGCTTATACCTTTAGACTTTAGCTTTTGCTCGTTTTATGTGATTTTTGAGTGTTTCGTGGTCGTTTTGATTGGTAATTGTGGTGTTTATATGCATGTGATCATTTTAGAATTAAATGATCATTTTGTTATGTGTGTTTATATGTTGAGTTAAGTAGTCCATTCTTCGGAATAGGGAGTTTGAGAATGGATGACGTTTTGCATATATTGCTACGTCAAATCTTGATTTTTAAAGGATAAGCGTTTATTGAATGTGAGTGGCTTTAGGAAGGAATGATATGGTTGAAATATGAAAGTTTGTATCAAACTTTCCATAAATAGCAGGTGAATTTAGAAATGAAATGTTATTTTTAGAAAGTGCGGTTTATTGCGTTTTAATAAAAATGTATAGTTAAAATAACTTAGGTTTTTGTAGAAACTTAAGGTAATGTTAATTATTAGTTAATTAAAAAAAAAATTTATATAAGTGAATAGTAAATTCGTGAATAGTAAAAGAAAAAAAAAGGAATAAAAAAAAAACTAAAGATTTAATTAAACTACAATTTTACCTAAACTAGGACTCAAATTGGATGGTTATATAAGCAAAGCCCTAAATTCTTTTTTCTTTTCCCTTGTGTGCCGTGAGTTTCATCATCTCAAAACCCTAGGGAGATCATTTTCAAAAGCTAGGTCCAAGATCAATCAAGAGTGTTGTTTAGGTGCTTGTAATCAAAAGGTAAACACATTAAACCTCTTTAATTCTCTTAATTTTTATAGCTTAGTTATGATGGATTTAGGGTTAATAAAAAATACAGATTTATTATGTAATTAATGATTAATATGTTAATTAGATATGAATTAGGAAGGAATCCATGCAATTTTAGGTTAGGGTTTGCATGGATTGATGTTTTATAGATGAGCAGAATTTAGGTCAGATTGATTGACGTTTTTCTCCATGATGGAAAATGCAAATGACATGATTCTTTTTTTTAAACGAATGCATTTTTGAGTTCTTCTTTTCAAAAATCTAGCCTCAACAGTTTTGAGGTCGGGAAGTCAATTAAAAAAATGGTTACAAGATCGTTTGTCAAACTGTGTTTTTTCAGACAATTTTGAGTCAACTTAAGTGGGTGAAACCATACTTAAGAAGTGTTTTAATTTAATCCCTTTTACAGAAAATAACTTTCATATGTATATTAAGAAACCCTAAAAGGGCTAAGGCTAAAATTAATTTTAAGCTGGGTTTTGAAGTCAAAACTTTTTGGTGTGCAATCAGACCCGAAATTGACCAGTTTGTAAGTTTGATTTTTAAGGGTATACTTATGGGTTGAATAAATGCATGGGCTTCTGGCTGAGATTAGTATACAAATGTGGGGTCATGTGTGAATTTTTATGGGAATTGTGGATGCATTTTGGTAAGGGTTTTAAGTCGTGCAAGTTGGGTAAAAATTCTGCATATGAGCAGAAAGTTGTAAGTGTTTAAAATAAAGGTAAAAAGTAATTAAAAGATATAATGAAGATAGAAAGTGATAGTAGAGAGTCTTTACATATAGTATAGATGATAATTAGTTCCATCAATATGGGTTGTTATATCGGATTGAAACGTTTTAGCTTACCGACGCGGGTAAATGAGCTTTTATTGTGTATAAGTTTAAAGAAGAGTTTGTTTACTTGTTAGCTGCGCGATCAGGTGAGTTCATAGTCCCTATTTTTACATTGCTTTTAATCTTGGGATGAAAATGGATGCAAAGTGTAGAAAATGTTTTGATTACTGTGATAATGTGGTCTGAAATGCGTGGGACATAAGTGGCTAATTGTATGTTACGTGCTACTGTACAGTGATATGATTGATTCTGATTTTGTGATGATTGAGTCTTGATTTTTTGTGGATCCCAGTATCAATTGGTAGTGGTACGACTGCATGTATCCGGAAGTGGTCATGTGCAACACCTTTGGTAGTGGTAAGACTACGAGCTGTGTAGCACACCTTTGGTACGGTAAGACTATGTGGTGGTTAAAGGCCACGTAGCAACACCTTTGGATGTTGGTATGTTTTGGATTGTATACATTTAGCTTGTATGGATACTCACTTTATTGTCTCTGCCATGTTTTTTTTATTTATCAACAGTAAGTTGGTGGTTTAAACCTTTTTGAGGTCCTAAACCCCTATGATCTCACCAACTTTATGTTGACGTTTTAAGCATCATTTTCAGGTAATCAGCGTGAGACTAATGATCGCTAGGAAAGTATGCTAGAGAGACCTTAGGATTGGCTTATGGAGCCTCTTATTGTTCTTTGAAATTTAGGACTTAAGTTTGATGGAAATTTTGTGTCGATATGTATTGCTTTATTGTGTAGATTGATGCTTTTGCCGGTAGGACATTACTTAATAATGCAAGACTCCTTTATCTTGTGTTGGGTATTGTTATGACACATAGTGTCCCCGTTAGTTATTTCCTTTTCCTTTTAGTATCTCTATAGTAGACACCATTGTGTTGTAACGATATCCATAAAGTTTCACCTCGTGATTCCGCCTTGGCGGGGTGTGACAGTGTTTAACTGGGAAACTGCTAAGTGTGGTAAGATTTGGTATGATAAAGACGTTCATGACCTCAGATCCGTTGAAACCGAATTCCCAACTAGAGTCTTCAATGATAATTTGACATCAAATGAAACACTCCTTTGTGAATCCACGGTAAGTTCTCTTAACGATACTGAAATTAACTTTAGAATATCGTTTGACGAATCCGACGATGAAGATTACACGGTAGTTTTTGACAAAAACTCATTTTCTTATAAAATAATTTCTACCAATGATTTGAAAACGGATTCAGAAAACGATAATGAAAAAGTCAATATGCCTTTATTTCCATCACCCGAGCCTTCGGTCAGTTGTATTGATGAATTAGACTTCTTTAAAGATTTTGAGAATGAATTTCCAGCCATTGTTTACAATGATGCTTGATATCATCAAATAACGTCACATTTTACCAACATTTATCCCATACATTTTACCCACTTTTATATAATTATTGCAAGATATTGGTACTTAATTGCTTAAAGTTTATGATTGCAGTAATTATGGAGTAACTTGTGAAGACGAATCTAAAAGGCGCAATTCTGGAACTAAAACGAAGACATTTGAAGAAAACTGTTATCTGCTACTATACGTTATATCCAGCAAAGAAGATACGGCGTAACAGCGCCAACTCATCACAAGAATACGCGTAATAATCAATTCTCGATCCAGCGTATCACTCTTCACCTATACGCCGTATGCACAGCTGGTCATCAGTCAAAGATACGAAGTTAATGTGATTGATGGCAATTAATCTTGATTGATTTGATCTTATCACGAACTCCAAGGAAATTAACCCTATACTCCGTATTCACCTCTCTCTGTACGACATATCTAGGCTGTTTTCAGACACTATAAATACGAGACTCAAAAATGAGTTTCGGTGTGCAAAAATTACATTCTCTATACCATACACTCTAAAGTCAAATTTTCCAAGATATTAGAAGCATCCAAGGTCAAGCACCAACCCTAATTCCATAGAAGACATCGTGTAATTCTTACTTTCTTAATCATTCGATTTCTAATTGTTTGATCACGTTTGTAAAATAACAATGATTCTGGGCTAATACCCTCGGGTATTAGCCATGTTAATGAAGATTATAATGTTTGGTTTGTTTTAATCCGGCTTGCTTAATTTATCGTTGTTTTTTAATTATGTTTATCACCTTATATTTGTTTATGTGCTTGTACATGCGACCTATCATTCAACTAGGTATAGTGAGACTTAACCAGTAATCTTGATGCCGGGATAGCTCTCCATGTTTTGTTTTGTATGCCTGGACCAATAGGATCACAAATGACACCTTATCCTTACCCTTTGATTATGAGCTTAGTTGGACCGGCAGGTGACCCGATAATTGTTCAACCAGTATTGTTCTTAATTAATTGGTATTGATTTTGGTGGTAGACTACCGGTGTATAAAACAACGTCAAGCAATAAGAGGGTAAAGTCCCGATAGGCTAGGGTATTAACAGGATCACCACTGCTTTAATTCCCTATGATAGATTATAATTAGACTATTGGATTCTTTATGCGGATGCGTTAATCGTGACAGGATTGTTTGTATCTAGGTCTTAGGATGAAGAACCGCCTAAGTCTTAAGAATGATATGCCGCCTCGAGATAAGTAACCATTGCACTAAACAAACAAATCAACATTTAATCAGATTTAACATGGTTAATACAGTTTTCTATTATTTGGCTTGTACCGCTTCTTTATCTTGTGATTATTTGCTTTAGTATTTATTGTGTTTAGAATTAATCTTTGTCACCACCAAACTTGTGCCAGTCTCTCAGGCTGAAAACCCCCCATTTACCACTAGTAAATATGTATAGCATAGGTTTAACAAGTAATTAGACTAATCTAGATAGATTAAAATACTGATAGAATATTAGGTTACTCTCGCTCTTAGTGTTCGACACGCTACTTACCGCGAAGCTACATATTGACTGGATACACTGCCCATTAAAGTGTTGTCTTTAGGTTTGTCGGCTAAATATAAATGTAAAACTTGATAATCACTAATTATACACCACACAACGACACATCAAGTTGTTGGCGCCGTTTCCGGGGAGTGATTAGTTAATCTTTATTCTTATTAGTGTTTCTAACATTTAACTTGCTTAGTGTAAAATTAATTTAATTCTGATTGCTAATTGTTTAATTTAATTGTGTGTTTTAATTTATCACATTTAATTATTTTTGTATCCTGTTCTGTTATACGGCGTATTCATTCTTTGGAAACGCCGTATTCAGATCTCTGTTTAGATACGTCGTATCCGTTTTCCACATACGGCGTATCAATTGCAGGTCTGATCATCTCTGTAGATTTAAATTATAGAACTGCCTTACTTTGAATCATGTCTTTCATAACAGGAACATTACTCGATCCATTCCAGTTCCCTTGTCCCAAAAAGAAATTAACAATGGAAGAAATGGTGAATAAATTTATTGAAGAAGGAAGACGAGAACATGAAAAAATGGACGTGTTTATAAGAGAATTCAAAACAACCAACGAACTCCTACTCAAAGAAATAAACAATTCATTGAGTGAACTCGGATTCGGGGTGTACGGGTTGACAAGAGCAATCAAGAAAGCCCAAATGGCCAATTGTGAAATCAAGGGAGTAACCACTAGAGGAGGAAAAACCACAACCGAAACTACTCACGACCATGATATGACAATTAAACCTCCAACACTCAATCATAATGAACCAATTACATAGAAAGAAGCCCTCACCAAAACCGAGCCACAAAAGACCATGGAACAAATCACAAAACCTCAAACATCACCAATACCTTTCCCCCATCAGTTGAAAAAAACAAAAAGAAGAAGCCCAACAATGAAAGTTCTTAGAAAACCTAAGACAACTCCAGCTAAACATCCTATTCACCGAGGCCCTTGCTCAAATGCCAAAGTACCCTAAATTTCTAAAAAGTCTGCTGTCAAACAAAACAAGATTGGAGGAAGCCTGCACAATAACAATGAATGAAAGATGCTCTGCGGTCTTGCTAAAAAAATTCCACTCAAGGAAAAAGACCCAGAAAGTTTTACTATACATTGTGATAGTGGCGATCTACATATTGATAACGCCTTGGCAGATCTAGGAGCAAGTATAAGCCTAATGCCCTATTCAATGTATGAAAAACTAGGCCTCGGCGAACCAAAACCTATAAGGATGAGCTTGGAACTTGCGGATAGGTCCATCTAATATCCTCGAGGAATAGCAGAAAATATACTCATTAAGGTGGATAAGTTGGTTCTCCCTATCGATTTTGTTATCTTGGATATGCGAGAAGATTCTAAAATTCCGATAATCTTAGGAAGGTCATTCCTAGCAACCGCACGAGCTATGATAGATGTATTTAAAAAGAAGATAACTCTTAAGATAGGGGACGAGGAGGTAATATTTGACGTCGATCAATCAATAAAGAAACCCCATACCAAGGATGATGAATGCTACGGGATTGATGATTTGGACCAAACCATACACTTAGAAGCCCAAGGATTATTAGAAGATGACCAGACTGATTCTTTTCTTCTTAAAGACCTGGAAAAACACATCAACCAAACTGATTCAGAAAAATGTGAGGAATATACTGATTTTGATAAACCTATACGACTTATTGAACAAAAAGATAAGGCATATTCAAAGTCGCTAGGAACGCAGGAATCTGGGAAAACAAGAAATGAGCACCTTTGCTCTGCTAGTGCCAATGAAATTGACGAAAAAAAACCTAAACTGAAAGATCTTCCCCCCCACCTCGAATACGCATACCTAAAAGGAGATAAAACTCATCCTGTAATCATTTCATCCAAACTAACAAAAAAGGAGAAAGTTTCGCTCTTGTAGGTATTGGAAAAGCACGAGGGAGCAATCGCTTGGAAGATGTCAGACATTAAAAGAATAAGCCCGTCATTTTGTACGCACAAGATCCTAATGGAAGAAAGCTTTAAAACGGTCATTCAACCTCAGCGGTGATTGAATCCAAAAGTTCAAGATGTAGTTAAAAACGAAATTGTCAGGTTACTCGATTCAGGATTAATTTACCCCATCTCAGACAGTCCATGGGTCAGTCCCATTCACGTCGTCCTAAAGAAAGGAGGAATCACCGTTGTCTTAAACGAAAACAACGAGTTAATTCCTTCACGAACGGTCACAAGGTGGCGCGTGTGCATAGATTATCGTAAACTAAATGACACAACACGAAAAGACCACTTTCCCCTTCCTTTTATTGATCAAATGTTAGAACGTTTATCTGGGAATGAATTTTATTGCTTTCTTGATGGTTTTTCAGGTTTCTTCCAGATTCCAATCGCTCCAGAAGATCAAGAAAAAACAACGTTCAAATGCCCCTATGGAACTTTGCTTACCGAAGGACGCCGTTTGGATTGTGCAACGCTCCCGTAACTTTTCCAAGATGTTTGACTGCTATCTTCCACAACATGGTGGAAGACTTTATGGAAGTTTTTATGGATGACTGCTCGATGTTCGGTAATTCTTTCGACCATTGTCTCAGCAATTTAGATAAAATGCTCGCTAGATGCGAAGAGACTAACCTTGTGCTAAATTGGGAAAAATGCCACTTTATGGTAAAAGAGGGTATTGTTTTGGGACACAAAATATCTGAGAAAGGGATCGAGGTTGACAAAGCCAAAATTAATGTAATAGCCAAACTACCCTATGCAACAAACGTCAAAGGTATTAGGGGCTTCTTGGACACGCTGGATTTTATCGTAGATTCATAAAAGACTTTTCCATGATTTCTAAACCCATGACCCAGCTTTTAATGAAAGATGCAAAGTTTGATTTTTTTGATGAGTGTCAAAAAGCATTAAATAATTTAAAATAAAAATTAACTACCGTACCGATCATTATATCCCCCGATTGGAATGTCCCTTTCGAATTAATGTGCGACACCAGTGCTTTTTCCGTAGGAGCAGTCTTGGGACAAAAAATAGAAGGGAAATTTAAACCCATCTATTATGCAAGTAAAACCCTTAATGATGCCCAAGCACATTATACCACTACTGAAAAAGAACTTCTTGCAGTTGTTTTCTCTTTTGATAAATTTTGCCCCTATCTTATTTTATCAAAAACTATTGTCTATACTGATCATTCTGCCTTGAAGTATTTGTTCAGTAAACAGGATGCCAAACCACGACTCATCAGATGGGTTCTGCTTTTGCAAGGATTCAACATTGAAATCAAGGATAAAAAGGGAGTAGAAAACCTAGCCGCTGATCACTTGTCCCGATTAGAAAATCCAAACATGAGAATATTGATCTAAAAGGAAATCGCCGATGAATTTCCTAATGAGCACCTGGTTCGTCTTAGAGTATGTATATAAAATACCTCAAATGCAAATCTCAACCAAATGCCCTTAACCAAGGGAAAAGGTCAA
>BQNB010034230.1:0-51757 GCA_026074375.1 Tanacetum coccineum
ATAATCAACCCCACAATCTGCAAGTCAAACTGCCGAAAATTCCATTTCAAAATCCAACCAAACACCATTTTAATTCCTCCAAACGCCAATACAAAGCCACACCCAATGACTTAACACTCTTTCAAACACAAAAACTCATAGATTTCTATAATCAAACATTTCATGACTTACTAAGTAGAGGTCGATACGAGAGAATCAGAACACAACACTAACTTTATTCGAAGGCTTCAAAGATAGTCGTTTCCAGACTACACGTTACGCGAGAATAAGTTAATAACCGTTTTCCAAAACAATGAGGGTTCATGGGAAGATATATAAAAGTCACACTCCCATCAACCGGAAAATTTCAAAACAATAGGTTACAAAACAACATATGCGATTCAAAAGCAATGGGAAAATATTTGAACTCGGAGTCGAACAATAAATCACCCAATGGGATCGACAAACTATGGCAAATTAACATCAAAAGATGAAAAGTAAAGTCGCGAAAAGTTTCGAAGATAATCATATAACAACGATGTTTTCATCATGTATCAAAATAATTTTATCATATCGCATCGAAATGTTTAAAGAAATTAAACTCTTCGCAAGAAGCGAATATCAAGATATATATAATCGTACGCCATAGAGCGGATGTCGAATATATATTTACTTATACAATCATTACTTATATCAAGTGTATCCCACTTGTTACGCACATAATATGCAATCAAATATACCACATAAGGCTTCTAAGGATCGGGAACAACACGCGCGCAGATATCGGACATCGATGAAAGACTCGTGAAACTTTTTCAAAAACAGTTGTAGTCCAAGTTTTGTAAAACGACTTAGTTCACTACAACTCGTGCTCTGATACCACTATGTAACACCCCTAAAATGCGATACGCAGCGGAATACAACTATTGGGGTGCTACTTCACAATACATGCACACGAGTCCCAGTAAACGTTCAAAGATACGTTTATAAAGCACAATTTCATTTATTAGAAAGATCAGAGTTACATAGGTCCAAAAAAACAGTAGAAAATTCTACTTTTACAAGTCTTAATACGACTTCCATTTCTAAAACATCGTTTTTATTAAACGACGCCATTCACCGAGACACCGTCCTTGATATCCGCGTTCCGTCCCATCCAAGGCATCAACAGCAACTAACCTGAGATACATGCTTAAAAACGTCAACAAAACGTTGGGTGAATTTATAGAGTTTACAATTAACACATAGAACGCATATTTTGGTTCCACAAAACATCAATAACGTTGCTTTGAGAATAAGCAAGTTATAACTTTATGATTTCCAACTAAAGAGCCCGTGTACCGAAACTTAACACATTCGTCCCGCAGGACGAAATCATGTCCGAGAAGTATGCCACTTCTCCTAATATTAACTGCAAAATGTCCGTTTGACAGGGTGGTCACAACTGATTCAAACCCCGGACAGGGTTGTCAAACCCAATAGATCTATTTAATGCATTAGCGTTTACCAACACATGGTAACTAACAGTCACACAGCAAAAAGGCATATACTCAGTAGTGAAGGAATCATATTCAAGTATCAAAAACAGTTTGCGTTCAATTTTCACAAAACAAGCAATATATTTCCCTCGCGGAGTTAAAACATTGAAAACTTTAAAAGCGAGGCTATGAACTCACCTCGATCCAAGACGACGATCGATTAATCAAATCCAATACGAAAAATCGGCAACGCGATCACGACCTATAATTATGTCGCTTAATTATAATATACTTAAAGTATAATCAACGATGCGTACATCGTAACGGCAAAATCATATATACTTATATATTCATACATGTGATGAGAAATTCACTTGCGCGCCTTAGATCCTAAAACCCCACAATATTAGGTTACGATCGTTTCTTTACTTACACGTTACATCACATTATTGAAAACTTTCTATTTTCGGAAACTTTCTATTTTTAGAAAGTTACTATTTTCAGAAAGTTACCATTTTTAGTAAGTATCGCCTTAGCCAACACACAAGCCATCTCTTACCACTGCGCCCTTGGGTCTTTTTCGTTAAAGACTCAAGGGCTTAGATATATAAGGGTGTTTTGGCTTATAAGTATAATAAGCTGTGACAGCTTATTCGGGCTTATTCCTTAAGCCAATTTCGTGTTTCTTATTTTTCGTAGAATAGTCATAGTGTCTAGTATTTTTTGTAAATTTTTCAGAATTTTTCGAAGTCATTTAATATTTTTTATAATTTAATTTCGTTAAAAGTTTATTTAATTCATAAAAAATACAAAAATTATCAAAAAAATATTTTGCTTTTTTAGAAAATTTTCTTTTGTCATATAGTTTGTAGGAAAAATTTAAAACTTTTCGTAGGGTCATTTTTACAACTTTTTACTTTTTAAAGAACGGTCCGGGTGCGGGATTTTGTTTTGACTCGTTTTTGGGTCAAACGAACTCCGTTTTCGGTCTAGTCTTTTTCATTCTTCGTTATTTGATCCCTAGAGTAGTTTAGAAGCAAAAATTTCTTCGTAGGGTTATTTTTAAAGATTTTAGGTTTTTCCCCCTTTGTTCGGGATTCGGGCTCTCGTTTTCTAGTTTAATTTCGTAATTTATAGGTTTTTCTTAAACGTTTTTATTTGTTATTGTTTAATTTGACTTTTTCAACCTCTCAAATCAATTCCTTCCTTCAAACTCAAATCTTCGATTGTATCGATTTTCCATTCCAGCCTCGTTGGGGATAAACGACCCGGGAACACTCTATACTACTTCTCGGTATCATTGATCTTGTTGATTTTTAGACTAATATATATTTTATATTTTATTATATATTATATATATTTAGTGTAAAACTCAGCAACCAAAGAACCTCTATTTTTCTCTACTCTGACTAATTCAATTCCCACCTCACATTCTGTCGGATCTTTGTAATGACTACTGATGGAGAAAACTTAATATGACAAACTCGATACTGAAGTAACATCCCCCAAAGTTGTGACTTAAGCTTGCACTATCCGGAAGAATCTCTTGAAATATCCTCAACTCCGTGAGTCACTGAGCACTACAATGTAACTCCTTAAAGTGATAGCTACTTTGTGGATAAAAGAGAGAAAGAATCACAAAAGTAGCCAGATATTCAAGTCTTCATGTCAATCCTTATATGCTCGAACAAGTCATCTTCGTTGCAGAGGTAGAAAGGCCAGAAGATGAAATTAGTACATTTCCCCGTGACATATTACTTCAATCCCGAATAAGTAATAAAGAATCAACCCCGTAGACATTTGTTTCAATTAAATCCCAAGAATAGCCTTATAGCATTTTTCGTGAATCTTTATCCGGATCATTTTAAGCAATAAGTGATGTTTTTGTTTCCGAAAATTTATCAAATAATTCGGCCCTTTAACAATTTAAGTTCAAAATTCAGATCCAGCCCAATTATATAACAATCAAACGCTTACAAACGCATCCCATTTTGTTCATTTATGAATTTCAGTCAGCAATTTCAAATTCGGTAACACTGTTCACGGACAACAAGTAATCTGAAAACGAATACCCTTCTCGAACAGTACACTATCAAACTCGGAAATCTTCAAATAATAAACTCGGTAAACTGCAAACTACTCAAATTCGGTAACACTATTCACTATAAACTCGGTAAGCCTAAATTGTAAAATCCAACAGTTATGAATTATTAATAACCACAAATTCGATGAAACCGAATTTTATGATGACTAGATAATCCAAGTGTTCTAAAAACTCAAATTCGATGAAACCGAATTTGATTGCCGAGTTTAGTAAATCTTGAAAAACCGATATTTAACACTTCAAAACACGATAAAACCGTGAAATGAAAGTGTAAAATGACTTGTAAAGCTTATTACCGAGTTTATACTTAGTAAAATTCCCTATATCACAAATTCGATGGAACCGAATTTGTGAACTTAACAAACTCGATAAAACCGAGTTTAATACCGAATTCCTAATAAACGATTTTTGATAGAACCAAAAGATCGAATATATCTATTACACTGATATTTCGTACTGAAATTGCTAAATTTACAAAAAAAGTCTTCCAAAACTCAAAACCACTCTACCGAGAATGCAAAGCTTCAACCGAAAATTAAAACCACACTTTCGAGAATGAAATGAACACTTCCGAGAACACAATAACGTCCAAAAACTCAAAATCACAGCCAAAATCAATCTCTAAACCTCAATAGCACCAACCGAATTCGGAAACCATCACTTCTTGATTCTCGGTCGAACAAAATCACGCACAAATCAAGCACCTCAAATAAGCTGCGTAATAAGCTGATCAGAATAAGCTAAACATCACGAATCTCATGTGCAGCTCTGATACCACTTGTGAGGTTTCTCGATTCACGATCTCGGGAGGTCGGGGATGATGGAAAAATATAAAAGCCATTTTAGAGAGAGAAAGTAGTTATTATTGAATGATTAGTGAAAATTACAATTATGAGGTTCACCCCATTAAAGAAGATTAGAGGGGGTATTTATAGCCTAAACACAAGCTATCTTTGGGCTAATTACACTTCTAGTCCTTGTGTTTAAGACTATAAGGAAACTAATGTAATTTCCATATAGATACCACATTTTTAATCCTAACAGAAACCTTATTCACTTTAAGCTTTTAACTGAGCTTAAGTGAGTAAGCAGTAGCTTATAACTAGAAGAGATTATGAGCTTATTTAAATAACTTTAGAAAACCTGATTGAACCAAAATGCAATTATGTAAAAACAGAATTTAAAAGACAGAATTGAAAGGAAATGAAATTTTATTAATAAAACTTGAAATTAGATAACTTGAAAAAGAAATTACAATATTGAAAACATAATAAGCTGGAAAAAAAATAAGCAATAAGCTATACTAAGCTACAACTACTCCTACTCCTAGTTAGATAGATGATCTTTTAAAGTGAGAGGATGCCTTCATTTATAGGCCAAGAGAGAAGGTTCTAGGCTCTAGGACACACTCCTTGCAGCTTTTGATCTTGGCCATTAATCTCTTTCTAATTATTGATCTAAAATCGTAGCCCTTAGATGAGAATGTGAGCATACGGACTGCCACACTGGTAATCCAATCATTGGGAGGACTGTGCTTCTTTTACATTGATTTTAGTGCAAATTCCTTCCTTTGGTGTGTTTGTTTGTTGTCCGTGTGTCATTCTTGTTATTAGAGAGCCAATCATAGGGCTTTGATGACATATTTCCTGCTGACTTGGAGCGTTGTACTTGGAATCTTAGAGCCACGTAGTTAATTGAAGGGAAATGGGTTTAACCCTCTAATTTTCACGCAGAGTTATTTAGGGGAGACGATGAATAGTAATACTACTTTTCCCGCCCCCCAATTCCTTTTATAACTTGTTTGTTTGACCCGGGTTTAAACGAGGTTTGACTTGGGCTACGTTTTATATAAGAAAGGGTTAGGCCGGTGTTTGTTTGGGCTTAGGAATGGTTAAAAGAGTTTATAGATTTTAAAAGATAACAACCGTTAGTCTTTTATTAACAAAGGACTAACTGTGTTAGTGATTTGGGGCTTTTGGTGAAATTTGATTTAACATTAAGGGCTCATTTAGGATTTTGAGGGTTTTGTCTTTTTGTGGGTTGACCAAGGGTTGACCATTTGACTACCATATTTTTAAAACCAAAATTAGATTTTATAATTTCTCGGACCTCCTTTTCTGCGCCAAAATTTCTGCCCAGATTTATATGTTACGAAACATGCCAAAAATCCATATTTGACACAAAAACTCATTCACGGCGCATCTAAAATGGTCTATAATCAATATTTAACTCGCTCAATCAATTTATAACAAAAACTAACTAATCGGCGCAAGATCTTGTCGATTTCATCATATGCAACGAATAATATCAAATCAAATTAACAAGTAAGAGAAACAATTATAAAAGAAGATGCTCACAATTCTATTTGAGCTAAATCGTAAATCGATCAAACTATTGTCTCTTGTTCCTTTTATCTCTAGCCTTAACCGATCTCGTACACAAAACACAAACCCGAAACCAAACCTTTTTCAAATAAACACACTTCAACAACACGCTTATCTAGCTCATTTAAACCTATTTTCCAACCGAAATTGCTTGACTTAGACCCAAACTCTAACTTCTCAAAAACTTAATGCATGTGCATTTTCTTTTGTGGGATATGTAGGTATTGATGTGAAGATTAATATTTTTAAAGTGGATCATAATGTATGTCGAAAAATCAACAGATTCGGGTGGGTGTATGGTGTGGCCGATGGTGTAAGGTGGAGAGGAGGGACAAGGAAATGAAATTTTCTAAAAGATAATATAATGGAAGTGTAAGCCTCTATTTATAGAGAATTAGTTTGGCCATTTTACAAAAATAGTTCCTCCATCTTTTATTTCTTTCAAAATAAGTACGAAGGATGTTTGTTTCGTTATGTAGCCGACCAAAGACTCAGGATCATTTTTCCGTGATTAAATTTATTTCCGTCACACTAAATTTAATTAAAAAAAAATATTTATTAAGATGTGTACACATTAAAACGCGAATGCGGCTCAAGACAAGGAACAAAATAACAACATTCATAAAAATAATAAATTTACGATCTTAAAAATAGTAACGAGTCGCGTCGTACACTTTTACGATACTTAAAACGATTAACGAACGCGCGATCAAACGTTGACTCGCAAAACGTCAAAATAATAAATTTCAAATTTCTTTTCCTAATAAAACACGAATATAATTATTTGCGACAAATAAAATTTTAAATGTCGACGTTCGATCACACGAACTTATAAAATAATAATTATGACGTCGAATCGGCGATCGTCATACGCGTCATAAAACTCGGGTTGTTACAAAGTTGCTAGTAGAGCCTTTGCCATGTAGAAGCATTTATCATAATGGATAGAACTAGGTGCTATAGGCTTGGACCCAAAAGAATCCAAATAGAAAGTTTTTTCACCATTTAGCTCCTTACCAAGCAGCTCCAAAGCCACAAATTCAGATTCCATTGTTGAACCAGTGATGCAAGTTTGTTTCTCGGAAGCCTAAGAAATTGCACCACCACCAAGCAGGAATACCCAGCCACTTATAGACGAATTATCTTCAGTATTGCTGATCAAGCTTGCATCATTATAACTTTCCAACACTGAAGGATAACTAGTATAAGTCAGTATATAGTACATGGTTTTCTTCAAGTACTTCAGTACCCTTTGAATTGATTGCCAGTGCTGAGTGCCAGGATTACTAGTATACCTACTCAGTTTACCCATTGCAAAAGCAATATCAGGCCTTGTACAAGTCATGGCATACATTAGGCAGCCAATCACCCTAGAATACTCAAGTTGAGATACAACCTGACCATTACTAGGCATCAGCTTCTTACTTGTATCCATAGGAGTACTCACTGAGCGCAATCAAAGTAATTGAATTTCGTCAGTAGCCTCTCAATATAATAAGACTGAGAAATTGCTATTCCATTACTTTCATGTTTAATCCTTATACCCAGGATAGCATCAGCCTCTCCCATGTCCTTTATAGAAAACCTTGATCAAAAAAATTCTTTTGTTAGGTCAACCTGAACTTGGTGAGTACCAAAAATCAGCATGTCATCAACATATAGGCAAATGATGACTCCTTTACCAGCTTCTTCAAATTTGCTATATACACATTTGTTGGCTTGGTTAAATAAATAACCATTAGACAAAACCACTTCATTAAACTTTTGATGTCATTGCTTAGGTGCATGCTTCAGTCCATAAAGAGACTTAATTAGTTTACACACCTTGTTTTCATTGCCAGGCATGATGAAGCCTTGACGTTGGTTCATATAAACCTCCTCTTCTAGTTCATAATTTAAGAAAGTTGTCTTCACATCCATCTGAGGAATAATCAGATTGTGAATTGATGCCATAGCAATCAGCAGTCTTATTGTACTAATGCGTACCACTGGAGCATAAGTATCAAAGTACTTTATCCTTGACTTTTGTCTAAAGCCCCGAATGACTAGTCTGGCCTTGAACTTTTCAATAGTTCCATCTACCTTGAGTTTTCTTTTGAAGATCCATTTGCAACTAAGAGGTTTGCAGCCTGGAGGTAGATCAACCAACACCCAAGTGTTGTTGCCCATGATAGAGTCCATCTCATCATTAATTGCTTCTTTCTAGAAAGCAACATCATGAGACTTCATAGCTTTATATGTTTTAGGATCATCCTCAACATTAAAGAAATAAGAGTGTTGGTCAGAGACCTCATCCATTGTTCCTTCAATTAAGTATAATTGAAATTCAAGTCCAAGGTTCTTTGAAGTCCTATTCTTTTTGCTTTTTCTAAGCTCAGGTTCAGGTTCCTAAACAACCTCTTTAGGGACCACTGAACCACCATTGTCTTCAGTTCCATTTGGAATCCTGAGACTTGGTCTAAGGACTAAAGAGAATCTATTTTCATCAAAGATATCATCTTCTTGTTAGGATCAGCCCTTATGTTATCATGATGTTTACGTTTACCCTTGTTGTCATTGTACTTGGTAGAGTTGTTATGCTCCACCATATTGACAACTGAAGGACCAGCAACATTGTTGCCTTTTGGTTGGTCACTATCCTGCACCCTGAGGGACTCTTCAATGCGTAGACGACTACCCAACTCAACAAGAGTTAACTCCTCCTTCAGTTGTTTCAAGATGTACTTGAAATCTTTCCAAGAAGGAGGAAGTTTGTCAATGATACAAGATACCTAAATGGCCTCATCCATGTTCATCTTATGTTATGTAAACATTCCAAGTATACCAAGAAGTTTATTGTATTGTTCCATAACTGGTCTTGAATCAGTCATTTTGTAATTGGTGAAATTACTAACAAGGAACTTCTTACTTGATGCATCATCAGCCATATATTTGGCTTCCAAGGAATCCTATAGTTCTTTGGAAGATTCAACACTTTGGTAAATGTCAAATAAAGGATTAGACATACCATTGAGGATTAATCCTCTGCAGACATAGTTATCATGTCCCACTTGGCCCTTTTCCTGATTTTTTCCACGGTTGCATCATCACCACCATCTTCAGGAATAGGAGTTGTCAGCACATACACCACACTCATGCTAGAAAGAAAGAAGTATATCTTCTTCTGCCATCTTGTAAACTCCACCCCTTCAAACTTGTCAAGCTTGGCAAAGTTTGAAGTCATGTGTTTCATAGCAACAACACTCATTATTACAAAATAATCTTCTTTGATTGTTGGTCGTTGTGTGCCCCAGAACAGGGTTAAGATGATTAATAGCCTAGCTAATTACCAAGATGGTTATCAGATATCACTTGAAGCCGTGTGATCACTTTCCAATGAAGATATTCGACCCTATGCCTGGGTTACACGAATACATCCTTGGGATAAAACCAAGCGTTTATTCTTATTTTAGGCACAAATCAAGAACCCTTTTGCTTCTAAGTGTTTTGGTTTTCTGTGTATCTCCTCATGTAGTTTATGATCTTCTATTTATAGGGGAAATACTCAAAACCTTATTCAAAGTAATTATAACTCACTGAACTACATCAGCGACCTGAATTCCCTTTTACCACTATTAGAGTCAGGGTGTTCAGTGACCTATGGGAGTACACTCCATACCTCTAGTCCCATTACCCGGTATGAACTGAACTAAATTTCCAACATGAACTGCTTATTTGTCACCTTGACCAACTTCCATCACAGATCTGCAAAAATTAGGTATTAGTTGTAAATCTATGACCTAAAAAAATAACATGAAGCAATTGTTTACTAACTTTAATCTTAGCAAATATCGCGTAAGAGTAGGCGTTCACCACTGCTTTTTATAACCCGACCACACTCTTGCCTGAGTCCCATACCCCCATAACCTGTTCCAGCAATATTTGTGTAAACAAACCGCCTGCATAAATTTGTAGGATTTAAAACTAACTAACTCATGAAACCAAACACAATTGTCAGATTTTAAATTTATCTATCAAATCAGAATTCTATTGTTATGGGGTGTTTGGATGAACTTGATTTTCCGGCTTATGGGCACATATGAGTTAAAAGATCGTAAGCTTACTTTTTTTAGCTTATGAGTTTATTACCTGTGAGATGCAGCCATCGAGTGCTAATCCTTTAAAGAACTAATGAAAGGATAAGGCTCCTAACGAAGTTCTGATAGTACACAGGTTTTGTGTAACTCGTATTGAAAGCCTAATTATTATTAAATGTGATACGTACGATCCAAAGTCCAAACACCTGTAGAAATGATGGCACATGTTTGAATGAGCAACTTATTTAAAGCATAAATATATAGCATTCCTTGTAAAAAGTAATACTTATTTTAAATGTATGGACTTGAATCATATAACCATATTAGACATAAAATCAATGCTAACACATAGCTCAAGCTTCAAAAAAGTTATTTTTAAGATGCCATTAGGAGTTGGTGTTGTGCTTTTAAGCAAATCCAAAGACCCTTAAAATGACCCAGTTTCTCTTTTAAAACCATTGTTTAGGAACACACACCCTCTATGTGAACCAACCAGACCTCCTATGGGAATGTAATGTAGGACCATGAAGTATCATCTTTCACCACTGTCATTTCCAAACAACTTGCATTACCCTACAAGACCATTTTCCTTACATATCAGGAAACCTACCTTTTGAACCTTTTCACCCTTTAACAGCTGATACTCAAGCCAATACTAACAGTTTCTATCCCAGACCAACTATTTAATTAGCAAATATCCAACAATACAGAGATCAAAGATCCAATGTATAAGGCCATATGATATAATGATCTTTAATATCTCAATCTCCAAACTGAAGACTAAGAAAAGGTTCAACAACCTTATTTCTAGGTTTTCATGATACTCAAACCCTGATATCCGCACTTATATATTTTGTTCCATAATTATCCAAAATAATTTTCCATCTCAGACCATAGCAGTTACATCAATTGGAATAAAGACATCTGTTATCCAAATACTAAACCATATTTCACATATCATAAACACAAATCTTTGATAAAAATTAGAGAGAAAAAGAAAGGTGGTAGATTGTATGACGTATAAAACAAGCAAAATAACCAACCCCCTCTCTATGTAGGGAGAGGGGTATATATAGGCTCTAACCCTAAGAGGGGATGCCTCTCTTACTTGTCATGGTCCAGGCTCGGGATTTGGTTAGGTATAAAACCTGTAACACATACAATACTAGATTACTAACGAGCCCGTAACCCTTTCAAGCCTATTAATACGTTTACAAAGTAAAGACTTAAAAATATATTAGAATGACCGTGACTTTCTTTGTTCGACTCAATATTTTAAGGATAACAATCTCTCCTAAAGTAAGGTCATTGTCTTTAAGCTCTTGTAGTCTTGGTCTTGGTCTTTATCTTTGTTGTAGCCGGCTTTGTTCCTTCATGCTTATGTGATCTTTGATCTTGAGCCTTTGTCATTGTCTTTTACTTTGTCTTTAGTTTCGAGATCTTTAAATCTTTCCTTGTTTGTCTTTGTATTCTTTGCCTTCTTGCGATGTTGTGTCTTGACTGGCATGCTCATAATTTGCATCATCATGAAAGCTTCCTAACAATTTCCCTTGACAATCTTTATCTTTATAATCTTGATGTCTTTAAGGAAGATCTTGATTATCAGAGTTGCGAAAGTGTATTTTTGTATGATCTTAGCTTTCTTGATTTCTTGAATCTTTAATGCTGATAGTATGTCTTTGCAGCTTGAGTATGAGCATGTGGTAATGAATATGACGATGCTGGAATGAGGTAGTAACGTCATCATATATACCTGCATTAATAAGGGTTAGCAATAAACAACAGATATGGACGAATATGGATGTGTCATTCGTTGTAGTTCGATTGCATTAACCTTTGGTTCCGTGAGGACTGTTAATAGACCTGTGATCAGGTAGATTCATTATAAGAACCTCCTTGACAGAGTTTCAGCTCTAAGTGTTTGATCCTCTAACGCAGATGCATTAGATTCACCGTACTTACTAGTTCTCTTTACGGGAGACCTTAGAGCAGGCGACCTCACTAATAGTATTGCTACTATTAGAATGGTAACAGTGAATCACTGAATTACTATTTCAGTGATTGAGTCGTCTATTCATATACAAGATCACATTGGATTTCTAGTTAACACAAGTTTGATTCGTAAAGAATCTCGCAAGTCACCTACCGCAGTGCTGTTTGATGTTGAAACTAGACGGATTTCCATTCGTTACTGCAAAATACTAAAGCGTATCACTCTGAATGTTATGGCAAGATCACAAGGATAATGCGTAGGACTCTCTTGTTACCACTTGTAAACATTGTGTTCAACAAGTGTTTGTCATTCATGTTTCCTAATGAGGTTTATGTTGATATCTTTGGCTCTAGACTTGATATGTGCATTTTTGGTTTTAGTGATCGGAGGTTGGAGCAGATTGCCACCTTTTCAATATCAACAATCTCGAAGTGAGAAGTCAATAGAAGTCGTGTGTATCTCCGTGACAAATGAGACAAGAATCTTTTGAGAGAAACTTGAATGGCTGAGAAGGGTTGTACATTGCATCACTGGGTCCATGATGTCTTTTTTCAATACCAGTATTTATCTTTGTGAAGACTGATAGCATATGTATTGACCTGATTTCCGCCTTAAGTGTATGGAGGGCTTCTTTCTTCACACCCTTTATCCTTGCATTTCTTTTTCATTCTTCATCCCCTTTACTGTTTATCAAGACGTCCTTACTAACACTTTGTTGTGATTGTTCCAGTGTTAGCTCATGCCTTAGTCAACATTATTCCCTTTTCTCATTCTTCTCTAAATCATACCTAAGGACTACTATTTCTAACTATGGAGTGTCCTTGGGTAGATCCCTTCGGTTCTGGTTGGATCATAGGACTAATACGTAACCTTACCACCTTATGACTTTAGAATCTTTGTGAATTAATAGGTTGTTGGGTATTAGATCGTCACCATAAAAACATTTGAAAATCATTCAAAGTGTTTAATAAATATCAAAACGTTTAACACTTTAAAAGTTTCATCTTTTTGAAAACTCCCCCTTTACATGTACATCGATATTCGAAAGTGTTTCACATATGTGGGTAAGAGTAAAAGATAGACTCTTGAGTCTCTATTATATAGATCACATTTTCATTACATTTTCTCCCTTTATTTGAAATATTAAATCTCTTAATATTTTAACCAAATGATTAAAATTTGTCATGAAAAATCCAATAGGGGGGGGGGGAATTATACCACTTATATTGCATGATTTAATTGAAAAATTATGAAAAATGTTCCATCAGCTCCCTCTTCAATTTTACATATGTTTGACATCACAAAAATGATACCAATTTGTAAAAGAGATATAAAATTAAGGGTGAGACAGTGTTGAGCACACAATTTTAAAAGATTATGAAATGTCATTGAAGAATTCTTGAAAATTTATGCTCAGACACTGGATCATCTTATAACAAACATTGGAAAGTAATATATATCATTATTACCACTTATTTGTTATCATGTTACTTTTTAGAATGTTTTGAATACATAAAAATTGTCTTGAGATGATGTATCCAAAAACATTAAAACTTTGGTTTTTAATAAACTCCCCCTTAAATATTAATCCACTTAGAAATATGATTGTATTTTGAAAGCTTCATGAGGAAGGGATTGTTAAACATACAATTTTAGAAATATACCACTGAATAAATCATTTATTATCATTAAAAGCATTCAAAAAATTATGTTCAACTTTTGAAAAACCACTTGTTAGAAGACTTCTCTTCTAACGCTAAAGATAAGCGCACTTATGCGTATACCCTCATTTGTCGTTGGAGTCCGAGTAGTAATCTAAGAGCGATTACAAGTCATAAAGAAAAATTAGAAATGACATGTTTTGAAAACGTTTAAACTCTTGGTCGAACTTTATTTACACACCCGTGTCAATGTTAATCGACATTTCTAGGTACGTAAATATTATCGATTCCAAGAGACATGTCGAGAAGATTCTTTTTGGTATTTTTAAAATATCTAATTTTGTATTTTCTTTTTCAAAATTTTATATTTTTGTATTTTTTCTATAGGTTTTATATTTTTCTTTTTTCAAAAATATTAACAATTCGATGTTTGATGAAATCAAGCAGATTCATTGCCAGAACCTCCGGTTCTATTGGAGTCAAACATCTCATACCGATTCGTCCAACAAGGTACTCAAACCTTTCTTTCGAAAGAGCTTTCGTAAACATGTCGGCTAACTGGTATTCAGTTCTGACAAAGTTTAATTCAACTATACAAATTTCTACCCGCTTGAATGTTGTTTTCTTCAGCATTGACATTTGTTGTTGGAGTTGATGGTTCTGATGTTGTTTGAACATTCAATTGAGGTGTTGCATCTTTTTGTTGATTATCAAAGGTAGCGGAAGAATTGGATACATCTTGATTTCCTCCATTGAAGTATTCGTCAAACATAGAACTAAACAGTAATTCCAACTATGTCATTGTTGATATTTCTGTCGTGTCTACTGTAGGAACAACTCGGGGAACCAGCATTGAACTTGAAAGTTCATTTGTGTGGTCATGAGTTTCAAGTTCTGAACGATTATGATCAGAAGCCTTTTGTCATTGGAGAACGAGGCTTGAAATGTTGTGTTCAAACGTCATTTGTTGTTGGGGAACAAGGCCTGAAGTGTTGTCATCAGACATCATTACTTCTTTGAGATCATCAAAGTTGATATGAATGGATTCAATGATTAGTCTTTGTCCTCTTGTTGTAGACTCTATATCCCTTTGATTGTGTTGCATACCCTACAAAAATGTGCGAATCCACTTTCTCCTTCATCTTATCAATGTTTTCACCATCTTTGGCTACGTAGCAAGTGCAACAAAAAATGTAAAGAAATTTGAGAGTGGGTTTCCTTTCATTAATGTAGTGGTGATTGAAGTCTTTTCATGTCTGGGATGATTAGAGATCAATTTTAGGTGTAAGATGCGGTTGCTATTACTTCAGACCAAAAGAAGAGTGGAAGTTTAGAATTCGAAAGCATTGTTCGAGCAGCCTAAACCAGAGTACGGTTCCATCTTTGACCCCGTCCATTCGGCGGGTCAATGTTTTAGTGTTAACGAGCAATTGTTCCTTTTGGTGAAAGATTCCTTCTTCTTAAAGTAGGTCTGGAGCGTTTTGTTTAAGAACTCAGTTCCTCTGTAAGTGTGAACAGTTATAACTTGAGCTTGAAGACCTCTTTGAATCATCTTTATAAAGTCGATAAGTACTTCTGGTGTTTCATCCTTCGATCTTAAAAAAAGAGTCCATGTGTATCGACAATAATCATCTACAATCACTAGAATGTATTTCTTTCCATTGATACTTTCAACCGGCATTGGATCGCATATGTCCATATCAAGCAGATGTAACAATCTTTTAGAACTTGGAACGGTTTTTGTCTTGAAAGAGCTTCTTTTTTCTTTACTCATTTCACAAGATGGACATAGTTGATCCTTTACATACTTCAACTTTGGTAAGCCATTCATAATATCATTCTTGGAAAGCAAGTTGATAGTGTCTAAGTTAAGATGAGAAAGTCGACGATGCCATAACCATGATTGAGTTGGTGAAGCCTTTATTATGAAACATATTGGAGTTGGTGAAGAAGATTCTTGAATAGCAATTGTGTAGAGATCAGATCTATGAGTACCCATAAGTAAGTCGTTTCCTTAAAGATCTCTAACAAAGCAAGTACATTTCCTGAAAGCAACCTTCAAATCCGCATCACAAAATTGACCAACGAAGAATAGATTGTGATTGAGGCCTTCGACGTAATAAACTCTCTTGATCGTGGTATTTCCTTGAACAAAATCCCCGTATCTAAAAATAGGTGCAAATTGATCATTTCCGAACCGCACCGTACCCAGATATTTCTCAACAAAATTAATTAGAAACTTGAGGTTTCCCATCATGTGCTTTGTGCATCAAGAGTCGACGATGAATATGATGATTTGTATGATCTGCAAAAGAATTAGAAGACGATGGAGTGTTGGAAAAATTGGATCCTATTTTGGTTAATGGTTCCGAGTTATATCTAAAGGTAAGCTAACACTCGTTGTCACATTATTATTTTTAGACTTTGGTTTCCATTTATATCCTAATAGACATTGTTTTTCAATCCACTAAATCCATGTCTTACTAGTTTTCTCATAAAGCATCCTAAAGTAACTCCTGGATTTCTGGATAGTAAATTCTAAAGCAACTGTTTTCATAAGGGGTGTTGCTGCAGATTGATTCGCTTGTCTTGTGGGTTTTCTAGTACTAATGGGCACTATGTAAGGCTTCTTAGTTCTAGCATTCACGTCATTGATAAACTTAAAAACACAAGCATCATGATTTGAATTAAACACACATTTGTTACAAGTAACACAAAAAAGTTTAGCATTCGAAGTTGTAGACTTAAAACTGTCATTACATGTAGTTACAAACTTTGTTTTATTCAAAAACTAGATATCCTATGGTGGTCTTCCACTTCCTTATTCTTAAGCATCACTTGACTATTGTTTTACATGACCTTATATTTCATTTGAGTGCGACTAAGTTGTGACATGCTAACACTAGTGTTGTGAATTACTCCTATAGAATTCGATACATGAGGATTAGAACTCCTAAAAGTCTGTAATCTGAGGTGTTCTAGCTTGTGTTTCTTAGTGTTCAATCTATACATTCCTAGTTTAATAACATTCGTGTTTTTTTGAACTTGTTTTTCTTTTTCTTTTTAAGACAAAATCTGTGGAGTGACTGGTTTTGATAAATCCTTTTTCTCATTAGTCTTGGGAACAAACCATGATTTTGGAAAGCATTGTTGTTATCCCAATAACTTAATCTATTACGCAACTAAATAAGCACACAATAAGCAATAAGAAATCCGAATAAGGTAGAAGAAAAGTAGAAAGGAAGTGAAGAATATTAGATTAGGAAGGAGAGAGTTTGGTGAGTTACACACACATAGAATGAAGCAAATGTAACCAATAGTCCAACACCCTCTCCATGTGTAGAGAGGGTCCTATTTATACCCCTTGCCTACATAATGGCGTATGGGCTTCTATCTTGGGCCGGGCTTGGCTTGTCTTGGGCTTTGAGCCCGAAACACGGACAATATTAGCTTAAAGTCCAAGCCTGTTAATCCCGACTAGCCTATTACATAACAAAACTAATTACGACTAAGACGACATATAACATTATTGTTCGACTTATATAAAAATAAGGCTAACAATATCCCCCAATGTTGAGCTCTTCTTTAATCTTCCCAATGTTGACGTTCTTGATGGAGGTTATCTTGATTTGACTTTATCTCCCCCAATGTTAAAGATATGACGTTTTGAGCTTTGCCTTCTTTGGTCTTGTCTTTGTATTTTCTTGTTTGTAATCGCTTTGTTCGTTCATGCTTTAGACGACCGATGACATTCTTTCGGTGTCATTTATGTGATTATGATCTTGAGCCTTCATCTTTTGACTTTGATTTCTTAAGATCTTTCATCTTGCATCATCTCCTTGACTTGAATCATCTTGATTTGACTTTCTTGATCAACTTGTGCTCTTGACCGACATGCTCATACTGATGGCATTCTTGTTTTACTTATATAAGCATAAGTCTAACAATCTTCCCTAATAGACTATTCTTGATTTGACTTTGAAGCTCTTTGATGATGAGGAAGTTTAGTATCAACAATCTTAATGCTGAATGATTGACTTTGAAAGCTTGAGTATGAGCACGTGGTAATGAATCCGACTTTGTTGGAATGGGGCTGCAGCACCAACGTTTATACCTGCATTTGAATGTTAGTAATAAATAGCAGATATGGACAAAATGTCTTTGTCATTTGTCGATTTTAGGTTGCGATAACCATTGGTTCCCTGTTTTATAGTATAAATACTATACCTGTGATCAGGCAGATTCAAAGAATATCCTTAACAGGGTTTCCAACTCAAAGCGTAGGATCTTCTAACACATATGTACTAGCTTCACCATGCTTGCTTGTTTACATTACCAGAACGTCTCAAAGCAGACAACACGGTAAGAGTGAATCAGATAGTTACTATCTTTCTGATTAAGTCGCCAATTCATTTACTGGACCAAAATCGATATCTAGTTATCATAATCTTGATTCATATAGAATCTTGCAAGTCACCTACCGCAGAGCTGTTTGAGGTTGACTCTGGAAGGATTTCCATTCGTGGCTATGAATACTAAAGAGTATCACTCTGAATGTTCTGGAAAGATCTCAAGGATAATGCGTAGGACTCTTTGTTACCAAATGTTGTTTAAAGGTGAACAACAAGTGTATTTTGACATAGTGTCATAATGAGATTTATAATTTGATCTCTCTTGGCTCTAGACTCGATTTGTGCACTTTGGTTTTAGTAATCGGAGGCTGGAGCAGACTGTCACCTATTCAATATCAACAATCTCGGAGTGAGATGTCAATAGATAACGTGTGTATCTCCGTGACAAATGAGACAAGTTTCTTTTGAGAGAAACCCGAATGGCTGGGAAGGGTTGTGCATTTGCATCACAGGTGTCCATTGACGACTTTCTCTAAATTCAACAATCATCATTGTGATTTTGACACATTATGTATTGACCGGTTTCTGCTAAGGTTGTAAGGAGGGCTTTTTCTTTTCACCTTTATCCATAACATTTCTTTTTCTTCTTTCAACCCTTCAATGCTTACCAAGACGTCATTACTAACACCTTGTTGTGATTGTTCCAGTGTTAGCTCAATCTTAGTCGGCATTTTTCCCTTATACACATTCATCTCCAATCATACCTAAGGACTGCTATTTCTAACTATGGAGTGTCCTTGGGTAGATCCCTCCGGTTCTGGTTGGACGTAGGGACTATATTCCTATACTAACCATTGTGACTTCAAATACGTGAAATTAATAGGTTGTTGGGTATGAGATCGAACCATAAAACCATTTTCTGACATTGTTATTTTCAAATACTCCCCCTACACATGTGCTCCGAGATTCAAAATTGTTTAGCACATGAAGGAAAGAGTTGCACTTAGAGTCTTAAAGATCACATTCGTCTATATCATATTTTAATTTCAATTTTCTCCCCTTATTTTAAATAATAAAACACTTAGTATTTGAAATACCAATTGATTAAAATTTGACATGAAAAATTCCATGGGGAGAAAAATTATACTACGATATTGCATGAATTCTGATTCCAATAGCTCCCCTTCAACATTATATGTGGGATACCAATATTTATTAAAACTTGACATTGGAATGAAAAATTGATATGACACCACAAAATGTTGAAGACGGAGTGAGATGCCTTAGTGAACAATGTATATTATTAATTGACATTAAGTTTCCACATTTTTATTTCACAAAATGTGTTTGGATACATAAAATTGTCATTTTGAGATGTATCCGACACATTAAAAGGCTTTGTTTTAAAAAAGCTCCCCCTCAGAAATTGATTCACATAAAATGACATTCTACGAACTACAATTCTTTGAAAATTATTCGAGGAAGGGAGTGTTGAACACACAATTTTAACTATCCACACTTTTTATGGAAAAAATACCACAAATTATATTGTAGACAATTTGACATTGAAAGTTCTTTTTGAAAAATTGTGTTCAACGATTTTAAAAACATGATAGAAGACTTCTCTTCTATTTTAGAGTAAGCGCACTGAGGCGTACACTTCCCTGTTACATTCGAGACCGAGTTATGCACTGAAATGTACATAAGTCATTGAGAAAAATTTAGAAATGACATGTTTTGAAAGCATTTGAAACTCCTGTTCGAACTTCATTTACACACCCGTGTCGATGTTAATCAACATTTCTAGGTACGTAAATGTTATCGATTCCAAGAGACATGTCGAGAAGATTCTTTTTGGTATTTTTGAAAATTTTTTGATTTTATATTTTGTTTTTTTTATATTTTTGTATTTTCTTTTTCAAAATTTTTATAAATCAAAAAATAAAGAGAGAATAAAAATATTTACAATTGAATGTTGATGGATCAAGCAGATTCATTTGCCAGAACCTCTAGTTCATCTGGAGTCAAACATCTCATACCGAGTCGTTTGACAAGATACTTAAACCTATCTTCCGATAAAGCTTTAGTAAACAAGTCAGCTAACTAGTATTCAGTTCTGCAATGAATAATTTTTTTTATTTTTTTTTTTTATCATTTTTTTTTTTTTTCTTTTTTTTTTTATTATTAACAATACCCTTTTTAACCTGTTCCTTTTTGTACGTGATATCTGACATCGATGTGACTTGGTACCGGGAATGCTGGACTGGATTGCACGAGATGGTATGGCTGCCTTTGAGTCCACAATACTAGTATTTTATCAAAGGTGGAAGCATAATCTGTAAGCTGAGTTCTATCCATAGAAATTGTGCGCAGCACGCAGCCTAAAGACACATACTCGGCTCTGTGAAACATTGAAGTGTAGTCTGCTTTTTTGGATGACAGATGATATTAATCACACCTAAAAAATTGTATGCCACCAGATGTACTCTTACGTGAATCGAGACAACCCGCGTGATCCGAATCTGAAAAAGCAGTTAGTTCGAAACCGGTGTCCTTCGGATACCAGAGACCCATGTTAATGGAGTCTTTAAGGTAACGAAGATCCGCTTAACCGCAGTGAGATGTTTCTCAGTCGATTTCGCTTGATAGCGAGCACAATAACATGTTGCATGTACAATATCTGGTCTACTTGCTGTTAGGTACATGAGTGCTCCGACCATACTACGATATTTCGTTTGGTCGACCGGAGTACACTAAGTTCCGCATAAGGTGTTTTGTATCCATTGGTATACAATTGCTATCACTTGAGGTCATACCAATGCTTTTTTAAGTATCTCTTGAGCATACTTAGCTTGGTTTATGAAGATACCACGAGGGGATTGGTGGATTTGAATTCCTAAAAAGAATATCAGCTCCCCCATCATAGACATATCAAACTTGCTGTGCATTAGTTTTCCAAATCGTTTTGAAAGTTTTGGGTTCTAGACCAACAAATTATGTCAACAAACGTAAAATTTGCACAAGCACTATGTATTCCTATGTTTAGTTATGAACAGAGTTGGATCAATATAACCTTTTGAGAATCCTTTGGATACCAGGAAGAAAATTGGAGAGTTCATCATTACACGCTCTTGGTGCTTGTTTGAGACCATATAATAGCTTTCTTGAGACGGTAAACTTTGTCAGGATGATATGGGTCAACAAATCCATCTGGTTGGTTTACGTACACTTCTTCCTTCAGAGGTCCGTAAAGAAATGTTGTTTTAACGTCCATTTGGTACACAGTAAATGATTTATGTGCAGCATACGCAATGAACAACCGGACAGCTTCCAACCGAGCAAAAACTGTCAAATGATCTTCGAAATCAATTCCTTCCTTTTAAGCATATCCCTTAGCCACAAGACAAGATTTGTTACGAATGACAATATTTTCCTCATCACGTTTGTTTTTCCAGAGCCACTTTAAGTTAATGAAATTTTTGCAAAGTGGTCTGTCGACTATTCCATACAATCTTAAACGATCAAACTGATGAAGTTCATCCTGCATTTGATTCATCGATGCAGACTCAGCCATGGCTTTTTGATGTTTCCTTTGGTTCGGTTCGATCTCACGGTGAGTGCGAACATTCACCATCTCGCCATCTGTTTCTAAGCTGACGTCTTGTTCTAAAATGATGAGAAGGAATTCTAATGACTTGTTCTAATGATGATCTTTTGTCCAACGTTGATGTAGAAGGAATGTGTTGATAGAAAGTTGCATATTTGACGAAGTTTCCCCAAACATGACGAGCGATGGTTTCCCTTGTTCATGTACCGGTGTACTGAAGATGTTGATAAATTCATCTTCGTCAACTTGTGCATTTTCGTATTGTTCTGCTTTAAAATATGTTCTCAGGTGCAGTGAAGTTGGTACTTGAGTTGGAGTTTGATGTGTTGAATGAATGTTCAATGGAGGTGGATCTGCAACATCGGTTGTTGTAGAAGTGTGAGTTGTGTTATGTTGTTGACGTTTATCAGGATTATCAGCAGCATGTACAGCGGAAGACTTTGACACAACATGAGAAGTTCCATTGAGTAATTCACTGAACATCGGACTATAAAGCAATTCCAGCTCATTTGACGTTGTTACTGTCTCAGCAACTTGAGGAACATTTTCTGGACTTTGTGGACCGGGACTTAAACTGTCTTGTTCAAGTACCGTTGTCGAACATTGTGGACCGGGGTCAGAACTGACGTGATCTGACGCCATCTGTGGCAATTCGTCAAAGTTAACATGAATTGTTTCAACTATCATTCTTGTTCTCTTGTTAAATACCCTGTAAGCCTTTGACTGAGTAAAATACCCAACAAAAATACATGCATCACCTTTTTCTTTCATTTTATCAAGATTTTCACCATCTCTGACGATGTAGCAAAGGGAACCAAAGATGTGAAAGAACTTGACTGACGGTTTCCGGGCATTGATGATATGGTAAGGTGTTTTCTCATGTCGAGGAATTACAAGTGAACGGTTTTGAGTAAAACATGCTGTTGCAATTGCTTCAGCCCAGAAGAACAACAGAACTTTAGCGGCGCTTAGCATTGTTCGAGCAGCCTCAACAAGAGTACGGTTTCGTCTTTCGACAACGCCGTTTTGTTCAGGTGTTCGAGCAGTTGACGTTTCGTGTCTTATTCCCTCTTTTGCAAAGTATGCATGAAGAGTTTTATTAAGAAATTCCGTGCCTTTGTCAGTTCGAACTGTTGTAACTTGAGCATGAAGTCCTCTTTGGACAAGTGTGAGGAAATCAATGAGAACTCCAGGTGTTTCATCTTTGGACCTCAAGAAGTGAGTCCAGGTATATCGGGAGTAGTCATCAACAATTACAAGAACATATTTCTTTCCATTAATGCTTTCTACCCGCATTGGACCACATAAGTCCATGTGTAGAAGTTGTAACCGTCTTTTTGAGCTCGGGGTAGTCTTAGTGTGAAAAGACTTTCTTTTTGCTTTCCCCAGCTCACAAGAAGAACACAGATGATCTTTGACGAATTTCAGCTTTGGAAGGCCATTCACAATATTATTCTTTGAAAGCAAGTTGATGGTGTCGAAGTTTAAATGAGATAGACGACGATGCCATAACCATGCTTGAGACGATGTTCTTTAGCATTAATGCAATTGGATTGGGAGTTGTTGAGTCTTGCAGAGAAATGGAATACAAATCTGTGCCACGAGAACCTGTGAGAAGATCATTTCCCTTCAAATCACGGATATAACATGTAGACTTCCGAAAAGCAACTTCCAAATCCGCATCACAGAATTGACCAACGGAGAATAAATTATGATTAAGCCCTTCAACGTAATAAACCCGTTTGATAGTAACGTTCTTGAAACCAGAATCTCCATAGCCAAGAATTGGTGCAATTTGATCATTTCCAAACTTGACCGTTCCCAGAAATTTCTCCACAAAATTAGTTAGAAGTTTGAGATTTCCGGTCATGTGCTTTGAGCACCCAGAGTCGACGATGAATAGAATGATCTCGACGAGCTGCAAAAGAATTAGAAGACAATGGAGTATTGGACACAGTGGAACACCTAGGAGTCTTATGTTCCAAAAATATAAAAAAAAAAAAAAAAAAAAATAAAAAAAAAAAAATAAAAAAAAAAACAAAATATTAGCAGTTCTAGATGCATTACCTAGAGGCATACTAATGTTTGGTTTAACATTTCCTTTTTGAGACTTAGGTTTCCAATTATACCCGGGTGGAGTATACTTAGGATACCACCAACTGCATGTCTTACTAACTTGCTCATATAACTTCCTAGTTATGTTTCTAGATTTCTTGACAGTGGAGTCTGTTGCAACGGTTTTCTTACTGGATGTTGCAACAGATTGGTTCACATTCTGCTTGGGTTTTCTAGTACTAATAGGCACAGCCATTGGTTTTCTAGTCCTAGAATTCACGCCATTGATATAATGTAGAACACACAAATCATGATTTTCATTCAGCACACATTTTCCACAAGTAACACAGACAAAGTTAACATTCGAGGTCTTAGCATTCAAACTGTCATTACACGCAGTTACAGACGTTTTATTATTTGAAAACTTAAACTTCCTACGGTGGTCTTCTACTTCTTGCTTCTTCCCTTGGACTCTTGTTTATTACATGACTCTATCTTCCATGATGATTGCTCTTAAAGCTGTGGTCTCGCCTACATAGTAGTGGGAATTACTCCTGTGAGAATGACACGGCGTTTGTAGTGTTTCCTATGTCTTGATGCAATGAGGTGTTTAGGTATGAGTAAGGCTTTGTGTGAACCTATATACATTCCTGATGCAATCACATTTGGTGTTCTTGACAATTGGCACATTTCTGAGGGAAATCCTGTGCAGTGACTGTTTTGAAAATCCATTAGACACATTTTGTTGGAAAACGGGCTTTGATTTTATGAGAAAATAATTTCTTTGCAAGAGAATCTAAAAAAATAGCCGGTTTACCTAAAACTGATTGTCTTTGACTTTTAAAAGCATTCGGTTGTCGAATAACCGATGATTTTTCAAACTTAGTTTCCACAGATTTTCCTTTCATCTTTTCTATGAGTTTCTTCAACTACTTATTGCCATTCCCTTTGTCTTTGTAATATGAGCTTTCAAGTCTTGAATTTCAATATCTGTTCATGTTCTTTCAGAAATACGTATGACGATTTTCTTGAAAGATTGGTCAAGTTTTTAGCTGTTCTTTACAATGTTGTAAATCAAGTTCATGATTAATCGCATGTTTCTGAGTGATTCAAAAACTCTTTTGACATAGTTCTACTCTGTGAAAGCTCTTTTTCAAGAGTTTCCCACTTTTCCAATGGTTTCTCGTATTACCATTGCAAATCAGTGAATTCATCTAAATCAGTGTATATACCAAGTATTGCATTCATGTGATCAGCATAGTAATATTCCCTTGAAAGTCGGTCGATTTCATTCAAAAACTGTGTTTTTTGAGTTTCCAGTTGAGATTTGAGAGTGTCTACTTCATGTTCAAGAGAATTAAAGTATCTCAAATCAGCAACCATTTCCTCTTTCAAACACAAGTGAAATTGTTCTAAGTCCGCATTGAGTTTGCTAATTTGGGGGCCAAAATTTCCTTCTATTGTGTTTTGAATGAAAGGATCGATGTTACCAAAATATTACTTTGGCTCAATTGTTTGTTTGACAACGTTCACTCCGTCAAAATCGTGTCAACACTCTTTTTAATCTTGAAAAGTTCTTTAGAGCTTTTACACTTTTGATCCCAAGGAATGGATTCATCCATTCGTTTTTCTGACAAAGTTGTTTGTTTACGAAAAGACTCTTTGGAAAATTCCTTATTAGAAGATGTATGACTCATCTTTGACGTTTTTGGAAAATAGTGTTGTTCAGGCGACTTTTCTCGTTGTGGAACGAACCAATCATAAAGATTATTCAACTGGTCATAATCAAACGGTCTGATTAAATCGCTTAATTTTGATCGACGTTCTTTGTCAAGACGAATCGTTTCGTCAGAATCAGGGGCTAACATTAACGCAAGATTATCATTATAGCAACCTATATCATACAGACGAGGATTCGCTCTTTGAGCTTTCTTGAGGAACTCAGGTTTTGCAAAACTCGTTTTACAATTACGATTAAGCATATTCATTGTTTGGACAGATTGGCCGGTTTTATATACAATATCATTCAAAACCTTGACTTTGTTTTCTAAAGCAATGACTTTATCAAGTTCCTTGTCTTCACGAGTTTTGTAAAGCTTAATCTGAGCCTCCTTTGCTTGTGACATTATGGAGATGGTTTCTTGATGTGCACAAAGCTCCTTTTTCATATCCGAAATCGTTTGATTTAAATCATTTATTTTTTGAGTATATGCATTAGATGATTTTTCAAAATCGATTTTGTATGACATTAAATCCCCTTTAGCTTTTGCACATCAATATCCACCTTTGACGCATAATTACATCATTATACTTTTAAAGTTCGCTTGGAAACTCTTAAGTTCTGTATACATCAACTGATTTAGTCTTGGATAGTTCATTGTTTGCTTCTTTGAAATGGTTATTTGATGATTCTAAACTTTTATTCTTAGTTTTGAAATCTTCAATTTCACCTTTCAATTTATCAACTAACTCCTTGTTTGATGATTCCAAAAATTTATTTCGGTTTTTGCTGTCATCAATTTCACATTTTAGTTTCTGAATTAAAGAAGCAAGCAAATCACGTTCTTGATCAAGATCATCAGTTTCATCCTGGTCATCCTGAGCTCTATCATAACATATATCCGATGAATCAATAGTGATATTGGTGTCACCTTGTTCTGTCAGATATATGTCATTACTAGATTCAGGTTGCTCAGGATGTTCATTTTCCATGGCAAACACATTATAGTTGTCATTATTGTTTTGTACCTTATGCATTGGCTCATCATCAAAGATTGGTCCAGAATTGTCAACTGGATCTGGAGTAACCTCTTGAAGTTGTGCCATGTACATATAATGTGCTTCCAATTCCTGTTCTTCAGACTCATCATCAGTATCATCCTTCCAATCAGCTTGTTCTGCATTCAACTGAACCCCAGCTTCCTCTTGTTTACACAATAACATCTTTTCCTTGTGATAAGCTGCATCCTTTACTCGTTTTGGTTTCTGACATTCCCTTGATACATGCCCATATTCCTTGCAGTTGTAACACTGAATCCCAGACTTTTGCACTACCGGAGTACCTACATTTTCCCTAGCCCCAGCAACATTGACTGCCCTCTGATTATCATACCCAGTTCCTCTGTTGATTCTTGGAGAATTATCTTGATTAGCTCGACTGGTGTTTGATGAAGTTCGAAGGTTGTTGTTGGTAGGTTTGTAGATTTTCTTGAACGAGAGAGAAATTAAAGCCATGAGTTTGTCAATCTCCTTTTCCTTTGACATTTCCTCATCTTCAGTAACCGTAGCAGGTTCTGGATCATAAGTAGGAGCAGAAGAGGTAACAATTGCTTTTCCTCTGTTTCTGGTAGACTGTTGCGATCTGGTGGAGGAATATTGAGTGTTTTGAGTAGGATGGTTTTGATGATGGTAAACTGGTTGTTGTTGAGCAACAAGTGCAAGTGGATTAGCAGTACGTGCTAGTCTTTCAGCTCTTATCTCATTGACTTCATTCTGGTGTTGCTTCAGAATGTCATAAAGCTTGTGATAGGAGACAGTCTTCAGCTCTTGACTCTGCTTAACAAGTGTCACAAACCTTTGCCATTCTGGTTGTAGTTGAAGTAAGAACTGGACATTCACTTGATGATTAGTAACGTGACACTGATTTCGGACAAGCTCATTCATCATCTTGTAAAACCGTGAGTAATACGATTCAAGTGATTCACCATCCCGTGATGTGAATTTTCCAAACTCCCAATATAAATTGGTTTCAAGATCTTGAACATTGATTGATTCACCTTGTTTCAACCTTTCAATGGCTTTCCACATTTCACATGCATTCGGACAAGCATCAACTGTGGAGTAGATATCGTTATCTATCCCTGTGAGAATGATCTGAACGGCTTCAGCTTCAGCATTCAGTTGATCTCGTATGTCTTGTGAAACATTCTTATAGTTCTCCATATACCTCTCTGTAGTTGTTTCAGAACTACCTTCAGCAACTGGAACTGTTTTCTCAGCCCATTGATACGTGTATGGTGGATTTTGGAGACAATGGTGGATGAGTTCACTGTTAGGTTTGGTGTCAATGTATCTCTTGATTCTGGATTTCCACTGAACGTAATTACCCGGTGCCAACATTGGTGGACGATCTTTGCTACCCGCTTCCATGATAGCATTATGAAGAGCATTTGATGATTGAGTTTGCAAATTGGTATTTGAATTTGACATTATGAATGATGTTGTTGTAAATGGATATCGGATCTTAAGTGTTATGAAGTGATTGATTGTGGTTTTAAATGAATTAACGTTCACGGGATTTTACAAATCTTTGATTAAAACCGAGAAAAGAATCGTATCTTTCGCGGGATTTTACAAAATCAAGAAGAAACCGTGAATGAATAATTAATTGACATTTCAAGTATGATTAAGTTGATTGTTGGTTTGATTGGTTGTGTTTGTTGTGTTGAGTAATTGTCCTTTTAGTCCGAATTAAAGTCCAACACAAATTCCAAAAAAATGAAAAATGTCAATAACTCATAGTAAACGATGGTTTTGGGCCTCGAAAAATCCGTAACCAGCTAAAGGCTAGTTATAGCGTAATCCGTCTCGTTTTTCTCTTCGATTTGAGAGGTCACGGGCCTGAAACGGACTTACGGATCAAAAGTTATGGCAGTTTTACTGAAACCCTTTTCTTCACACAAGATTTCTAGACAAAACGCAGTGCTATTTGTCAAAACGCAACTATCTTTGATCAAAACGCAGTCACTTTTCTTAGTCAAGACGCAATCACTTTTCTTGATCAAAACGCAATGAAACTTGGTCAAAACGCAATTGGTCAAAACGCAACGAGTCTTGGTCAAAACGCAACGAATGTTGGTCAAAACGCAACGAGTCTTGGTCAAAACGCAATTGGTCAAAACGCAACGAGTCTTGGTCAAAACGCAACGAATGTTGGTCAAAACGCAACGAGTCTTGGTCAAAACGCAACGAATGTTGGTCAAAACGCAACGAGTCTTGGTCAAAACGCAATCAATAAATTAATTGGGCAGAGTTTCTCTTAGTCAAAACGCAACGATGGTCTTCAAAACGCAACCTGTGGAGACAAAACGCAACATACAAAACGCAACGACTTTAAGAATCAAAACGCAATGACTCCGATCAAAACGCAATGACTTTAGTCAAAACGCAATGAATCTAGTCAAAACGCAACGACGAACACTTCTTCAGATAGTCAAAACGCAGCCAAGAAAAAATCTTCAAACTTTCTTGTAAGCTACGAAATGATGTTAAAACCACTTAGTAATGATGCAAGGAAGTGATCTAAGCCCAAAAGTACAAGTCTTTAACACATTTAACCACGAAACAAAGATCAAAGTTGATTTTTTCTTGCTTTTTTTTCTTTATTTCGAACCAAAGAAAAAAAACCAATAAACCTACGAAATTTAAACACCCCTTTAGCTCTGGTACCACATGTTATCCCACTTATTTAATCCATTACACAACTATAATCTTTAACAAGATGCTAGAAAATAAGAAGAAATCTTAGAGAGAGAAAGTAGAGAGAGAAACAAGAAAGAAAGTTAGATTAGAGAGAAAATGGGAAGTTACAAGTGAGGAAAAAATGTAACCAACACCCTTCACCAAGTGTGGTGAAGGGATATTTATACCCTTTTTCCTTAAGTGAGGCGAATGGGCTTCTAAACGGGCCAGGCTTGGTTTAACTTGGGCTTTGAGCCCGAAACACGGACAATATTAGATTAAAATTCAAGCCCGTTGAACCTGACTAGCCTATTACAATACAAGACCTAGTTTGACTTTCTAAGACCGATAACATTCTTGTTTGACTTAATATAATTAAGGCTAACAGGTGACAATAGCATATTCATATCAAAATCAAAGTACTTGAGAAGTTGTCTTAAGAAATTTGATCTTGAGAATGCCAAGTCCATCAAGACACCAATGTCAACCGACTTAAAACTTACCTTAGACAAGGATGGAGTCTCAGTTGATAGCTCTAAATATATATGTATGATAGGGTGTCTGCTATATCTCACTAATTACAGACCCGACATCATGTTTAATGTATCGTTATGTACACGATTCCAAGACAACCCCAAGGAATCTCACATGGACGCCATTTTACGGATATTTAGATACATAAAGATCACTCAGTATTTAGGTCTCTGGTACCTAAATGGATCAGGTATTGAAGTTTGTGTCTACGCCGACTCAGACCACATTACATCGACAGAAAAAGTGGAGTGTGCACCTTAGTTGGTGAATGTCTAACACAATGGTGTTGTAAGAAACAAACGATTGTTGCTATACACACAGCTGAAGCCGAGTATGTTGCAACCCGAAGGGTTTGTCAACAAGCTTTATGTATGAAGCAAGCCATAAAAGACTACAACATTTACTGTGAAGACATCCTTGTACTTTGTGACAACAAATGTGCAATTTATTTAAGCAAAAATCCCGTCCATCACTCGAACTAAACATATCAAAATTCGTCATCATTCGCTTCTAGACAACGTTCAAAAGGGGAATATTTTTATGGAAAAAGTCGCGTCCGAAGACAACATCGCCGATATTCTTACCAAACCTCTAAAACATGAAACGTTTAATTATCTCAGATTATGGCTCGAAATGCTAAAATACGAAGAATAAAGCATTTATTGTTTTTTAAAATAAGTTATTACTTATTACAAGTACGACTTAAATTTTATATTAATTAAAATCTCTAAACTAATCAACAAAGATTAGTTCTTTTGTTAATAATGCAAATCATTCCTTAAAAAAATTAATTTTCTTTCTCAAAATTATCCTTTCTCCTATCTAACACGAACATCACCTATCTCCATCCTCATTGGACCACAAGATTGTGTTGGGCCCACACAACCTCAATCCATCAAAAATCAAAAATCAACTCATTCCAAAAAAAAATTAAAACAAAATTTTTCCTCTTCTCTCTTCCTTCTCCTTCGACAGGCGACTCCAATAAGAACAACCCAAACAAAATTGTCTTTCATCCTTTTTCTTCTATCTTGTGTTTGCTTGGTATGTTACGATTGTAACACCCCTAAAAATGAGTCGCAGCGGAATATGTTTCTGGGAGCGTTACTTCATAATACCATTGCTCAAGTCATGAGAGAAGGACCTTTAACTGTGTCGTTTGAAAAGAAATCTTGAATTATTTATACTCCAATGCACATCACATAAGCCAAGCATCTAATTCACATGAGAAAAACATGTTTAAAAAGTGTCAACATAAAGTTAGTGAGTTCATAGGTTTGTTTAAGTATAAATGTTGAACCAAAGTTTTGTAAAGTATGTATGACTATTTCAATCCTTGTATGTTCCCCAAAATGTAGGTACCAATGTTGTAAATCAAAGAGTTATAAAGTATGCATGACCATTTCAATCCCTAAAATGTCACAAAAACATATGTATAGTTGGACCCCCATTGTTCAATGTATGTATTGTCACTTTATTCAAGGCAACGTAAATATTACTTTGTGTATAAAACAATGATTACAATTACTCTAAGTTCATGAAACTGCTGTGTAGACTCATATATATTCCACTTTATTTAAGGCACCGTAATTGTTCGTGTTCGTGTAAATTTTGTGCTCCGACATGCTATAACGTTCGTTGGCTCGGTAGTTTCGACACCAGTGATAGCTAGTCACCCGAACGGGGCTGTCATACCCAAATAGATCTATTTTATAACATTCACGCTTACCCTCCAAGTAATTCATAGTTCAATCCACCTAAGCTAATCCGTAATCATTTAGGTAAAAGTAAAGTAGTGTCCTTGTTTTAAAAAATAAGTAAAACAAGCAATGTATTTCGTCCCAAAATAAGTAATTGAGTATATAGACCAGTTTGTAAAACGAGTTGTAAATGCACATGTAATGAGTTTGAATCAATAATGTAAATGAATTTGTAAACAAGCATGTTCTCACCCCAAAAGTTATAAATTATATGTAAGACAAGTAAAACGTGGGGCTATAAACTTACCCCGAGTGAATGATAATCCAAGTATAACAGAAAATGCATCACAATAATGACCGAATGCAACCTAATTAAGTATAGGTCGTATAAGTACTAAGTACTTTGATTAACTAATACCATATATAATTCTACATAGCTACATCACCATCTAATTGCATTTGTGAAATCATATTTATAAAGTTAAAACGTTTATAAATATTTCTTTAGTAAAAATGGCGTAACTTTCTCGTTTTAAGCCCGTTTTGTACGTTCCTTACGTCCACGTTCTCGTATTAAGACGATGTATCAAAATATTACATTTTCATATTTTCGGTCCTCTGGTGAACAGTACTTTTTACTGTTCATACACTTTTATAAATTTATTTATCGTAAAACTCGTAAAAGTCGTATCTTATTCGTTTTAACTCCGTTTTTAGTGATTCTTTCGAGCACGTCTTTGAAATTAAAAGTTTTATCTAACTAATATATTTTCCAAAATGTATCTGATATGAATAGTGATTTTTACTCTTCATAGTTTATAAAATTAATTTTATAAACTTTAATTATCGTAAACGTGAAAAATTCAAAACTCCTTCGTTATTGATCAAAAAATTATGATTCTTAATGTTTTGGAATCCTAAAAATATGCAATATCTAAGAAAAATATCCAACCTTTTATATCAGAGGTGGTTTGTATTGAGTTTTTATAAAATTTCATTTATAAAGGCGCTTATTATCGTATAACTTACAAATGGCGTATCTACTTCGTTATGAATCGGTTTTTCATGTTTCTTACCTTTCTGGAATCCTCATGAGATGTAGTATTTTATAAAAATATAAATTAAATGCTTTAATTTTCAAATTAAAACAAAAACATTTGAGGTTTTTATCAAAATGTGATTAAAACTAGTTTTTGTAACTTTTTAGTTTAACCACTTTGTTACAAGTCTATTACAATAACTTATATCACATGTCTTACATTATTAGGGTACTTAGTCCATGATTTGTCCAAATATTTTCCAAGAATCACAAGATCCATATGTCTACATACTTATTTGTTCATGAACTTTTATAAATACACTTTTTAGGTAACTTGTTTATATACACTTTTTATACATAAACCAAACTTGTACAATACTTATATTTCCATTATAACATGCTATTAACATCCATATAACATATGTAAAAGTATACCAAATCATAACCAAGTGTAAAAATCCAATTTACAAGTTAATAATTTTTCTAGATGGTGATTCACTATATAAACATTATATACACATAAAATCTTGAATGTAAAGAGATTAAGGTTTTTAGATGACCTTAATATGATGTACAATGATGAACAACAAGATCTAAACCCTAGTTTAGATGATAAACCCAAGCTTCCAATACTTAGAAAACCCTAAATCCAAAGAAACCCTAATCTTGATCCTTGATTGTTTACCCCTTTTAAACTCTAAACTAAACCTTCAATATACCTTGGTATACCTTATACATGATGTGAGATCACTTATATACTTGCTAAATAAATTTTGTATGAATTATTTAAGGATTTTGAGTTTGGCCGTAGGTTGGAGTAGCACCAAGAGAGAAATGGTGAAGTTTTTCTTAAGTAAAATGAAGTGTATGTGTTATATGTTCTAGTATAAGCCTTATATACTACAAGGCTTGCCAAGTTGCTAGTTGATTACAATATTAGAAGACCAAGACTAAGAGTAAAATAAGGGGAGCGTTTTAAGGAAGTCTTTGGTCAAAACTAGCGATAGTGCTTCAAGGTTTAATGAGGTTTATGTTGTACAAGATCAAGTTGGTCATTTGTGTGCTAATTGTCCCCTATGTGAGCAATATACATGAAAATTAGGGGAGGGAAGTGACTAAGATGTGTCTTGATATTTTGTGTTGATATTTTAGCAATACTTAGAGTTTTAAAGGTGTAGTTTAAGTGTAGAAGTATAAACTTGTAATGTGTAGGTTTTGGTTTGGTTCTTTTATGTATAATTCGGATACAATAAATAACATGGGTGAAGTTTTATAAAACTTTGAGTATCGGGTATAATAATAGGTATTTGTTGAAGCGTATAAAAGTTTTGGTAATTCCGTGAAGGCCTAAATGTATTTTATTGCGAAACGTAAACACTTTACGTAACCAATAAAAATAAAATGTGAAAAGTTAATAATTATCCTTTTAAATAATTATCTAATACTTGTTTGGCGTAAACTTTTTAATTGTTTGATGTCCGTTTACGTTGAATGTTGATTTTTAGTTTACGCGATTTAACTAAACGTTGGAAATTTAAAGTGAACGCATAAAAGTTAAAAATAAATAATTGATGTTTATTGAAGTTAAAAGGTGTGAAAATATGAGTTGTTACAACGATCACCTATGATTCTATATTACTTTATTAATGATATCTTTATCTAATTATATGTATTATTGATTTAATTAGGGATTTGGTTAAATTGGGATTTTGTTCCTCCATCTTATGATTAATTCAAAACCAGTTTTTGGCATCCCCAAGCACTTTTGAATTGTAAAAATTAATCAAATCAAACATGGAAAAGTCCTAAATATAAACAAAACTATGGTAAATAAATTTCAAACCATTTTGGAACCATAATTATTTTTGGCCTAAAAGGGGTGAAAGAGGAACAAAACATGTTTTTGGACTATTAATATTTGGGTCAACTAAAGAAGACAAGTTCTCCTATTATTAATTGGTCAATTTTTGTTATTAGGAAAAATAGGTGATCGAAAACCTACAAAGCAATTCATGAAGTCATTTAGTGGATCAAACACGGAGAACTACAACCCCTTTGTGTCACAAAACTATCATGAAGGCCGCGAATGTGAACTCGACTAACTTGATGCCGCTGGAATAACTGAACCTTTTTCTTGCTCCCTTTGCTTCTCTTTTACTTGCAATCTTCCAAAACTCATTTTCCCACGCCACCTTCAAGAGTTCTATGCGAGTTATAAGTTTGACCGTGACAATTGCACTTGTAAATTCAAAATGTATGGACACAACTATGCATGGAGTTTGGAGAAACGTGGAGCGGTTTTTAATGTATCCTCACAAGGATGATTATTCTACTCTGATGGAACCAACACCAACGAATTCGACAAATACAACCAATACCATCCAAATGATTTCAATTACCTTGATGCATCTCTAATCCAAACCACCATTCTTAAACGACAACACTAAGGTGAAACTCCTCTTCAACATCATTAGGACGTCTCCGATCTTAAGGAAAAATTCAAGTTGTGGGAAAGTGTCTTGAAAACAAATGTCTTCGTCAAAATGGGAAGCAAAGGAAACCTCTCGATCATTGTTGGCTATATGCTCTATTGCATTGAGACCAACACTCCATTCAACTTTTCTTACTTTATGGAAAATCGAATGGCAGGTCTAAAAATGGGTGATCGATGGTTACCTTATGCTTGACTATTGACACGACTATTTGAGGTTGCCAAAAATGAACACCCCAACTCAAACAACTTCATTAAATGCAAAAGTGTTGATCCAATATTTTCCTCCTTCAACATGTCAAACTTGAATATCATGGTGGAACATGGACTATCATCTTCTCAAGCCCAACAAACGACTCCAGAAGAGCAAATTGAAACCAAAATCAACTCTTGGTTTGAGCAAACCACTTGGAATGGAGCCGAAAGGGAAATTAGTCTGGATAAAGTGCTTGGAAAGGATGAGGAAGAGAGATTAAGTTTTGGTGAAAGAATGGCTTACAAATCCTGCTTATCGACCAAACGCCAACATAGAGAAAGTCGAACAAAGATGGGTGTGTTGAAGAACTTCATGAAGCGATGGGCTAAGTTAATGTCGTACAAAGACATTTAGATTTTAATGTTATCTTGTGTGTGGTTTAAGACTTGTTGATCTCCAAAATAACTAGGATTGTGTGTGCTTGTGATGTTATCTTTAAAACTATAAATTGTAACCGTTAAGACTTCATTTTATGCATAATGTTTGAGTGCTCATCCTTATAGCTTTGCAAATTAAATCTATATGTTTGGTTAAATATGATTAACCCACATCGTTAACTCTCAAAATGGTAAGCTAGCCTATGTTGGACTTGTATATGGGTATATGTTTTGTTGCTTGTATTGTTGTGTGTTTGCTTGTTGTTAGTTGTAGCTAAGAACACGTTCGAAGGTAATGCTCTTGACCCATGGATCCTCGCCTTGGAACAAAGGGGAACAAGCTAGGGGGAGCACGTTCAATGGTATCTATTCTCTTTTCTACAAATATATCAACCTTCTATTGAAAGACAAAGACCCTGCCTTTTTGATTTGATAAAAGGAGGAGAAGGAAAGCAAAGCTAAGAGAAGCTTATGATTAGGAAAAGTAAGCCATTACAAAAGCAAAGAGCAATAGCGTACATGCGAGCATACAAGCTATGTAAGACTCACAAGGTGAAGACAATGTTCAAACATCACCAAATTACAAGGCTAAGATCAAGATGCGAACTTCATTAACGACGGTCTTCATCTTCGTTACGTTTGTAATTTTATTTGCTTTCCGAAATTTTATTTGTCATCATCAAAAAGGGGGAGATTATTGGTGCAACATTGAATAGGATCTCCTTTATGTTTTAACGATAACAAATAAACGTTTGCAAAACATAAAATCACAAACGGTAGCCTAAATCCGCAAAACTAGATTTCACTGATTGGCGCGCTGGGCACGTGTCAGCACATGGCCAGCGCACCACATGCGAAATCCGTTCTACGGATTTAGCAATTGTTGGCTTTCCTTTTACCCAACACAGGTGGAAACTTCAATAAAGGTATGTACATGATATTTGAGCATCTGGGAACACTCCAAATGAGGTTTAGACTTAGAGAGGAGCAAAAATGAATCCTCTCATTTTTCTATAAACACCAACTCAAACATTTTATTAAACGCCTCTAGCCAAGACCGAGACTTTTTTCTAAACCTAGTATGATCAAGTTTCAACATACCAACAAGCAAAAGTATTCATTTGACCTCAATCCGAATTTACGTTGTTCCTAATCATCTAACAGGTTTTACTCTTGATAACAACAAATAACGTCTATTTTATAACATCATTTATCCCATTCAAATTGCTCGTTTTACTTTATTTATGCATGAATTGGTACTTAATTAATTGTATTTGTTATGTGTAGTAAATATCAAGCAATTTGTGAAGTTTGACTAAAAGGTACGCATTTTGGAGCTTTACTGACATCAAATAACATTACATTTATACCATCATTTATCCCAAATAAATTATCCACTTTTATTTAATTATTGCAAGAATCGTTACTTAATTTCTTAAAGAGGTAAATTGCAGTAATTACTGAGTGATTTGTGAAGACATGCTAAAAGGCGCACTTTTTGGAGCTTAAACGATGATATTTAAAGATTGCATATTTATGCTCAATACACCATATCCAGAAAACAAGATACGGTGTATCAGCGCCTGAACTTCACAAGAAAACGCGTTTCTTCAATTCCCTATACAGTGTATCCTGCCTATCTACATATGCCGTATCCAGCTGGATAAACATTTAAAGATTTGGTAATAAATATAATTTGGGAATGATATACTGATTGATTGAGAACGCAGTGCGCACTCCAAGGAAATTACCCCTATACGCCATACTGACCTCATTCAATACGGCGTATCCATCAATTTTCAGAGGCTATAAATAGAAGACTCAAAAACGAGTTTTTGGTGTGCAAAATCATATTCTCTATACCATACACATAAAAGTTGATTTTTTAAAGAGAAGAAGAGCAGCCAAATGTCAAGCATCGATCACGATTCCATAGAAGACACCGTGTAATTCCTATACTCTTGTAATCATTTAATTTTTTGTATCGTTCTGGTAAACGTTTAGTTTACCTAGGTTATTTGATCACGTTTGTATAATTACAATGGTTATGGGCTAATACCTAGCCATCTAATGAAGATTTAATGTTTGGTTTGTTTTAAACTCGATTTCTTAATTTATTGTTGAAAGTTTAATTATGTTTATCACTTAATACTTGTCTACGTGTTTGAATATGCGACCTATCATTCAACTAGGTCTAGTAATACCTAACAAGTAATCTAGATACTGGGATAGCTCTCCATATCGTGTTTTATATGATTGGACCAATAGAATCACAAATAATGTTCTATCTTTGTCTTTAAATTATAAGCTTGGTTGGACTGGCAGGTGACCAATATGTTTCAACAAGTATGTTCTTAATTAATTGATAAAGACTTGAACAGTGAACTACTGGTATATAAAATACCGTCAAACAGTAAGTGGGTAAAGTCCTGATGAGTTAGGGTTTAACAAGATCACCATTGCTTTAATCCTTAGATAGATTATAATTAAACTAAAAGGATGCTTTATGCGGATACGTTAATTGTGAAAGGATTCAACGTGTCTAGGTCTTAGGATGATTTCCTGCCTAAGTTTTAAGAATGATATGCCGCTTCGAGATAATTAATCATTACACTAAAAAAACAAACCAACATTTAATTGGATTTTATATGGCTAATATAGTTTTCTATCATTTGGCTTGTACCGCTCTTTTATCTTCTGATTGTCTTCTTGCATGTTTGTTATGTTTTGAATTGATTATTGTTACCATAAAACCTGTGCCAGTCTCTGAGGCTGAAAACCCCTCATTATCATTAGAACTAGGTTTAGAATAGGTTTAACAAATAATTAGAATTAACTAGATTAATTAAAATATTGATAGAATATAAGGTTAACGACCTCTCTCTTAGTGTTCGACACCTTACTTACCATGAAACTCCACCCGATCGGGTACACTGCCCGTTAAAGTGTTATTTTACGATAAGTCAGCTAAATATAAATTTAAAACTTGGTAATCAATAATTTGAACCTATACGACAACACATCAACTTTTTAGCGCCGCTGCCGGGGAGTGAAAAAATTTAACCTTTAATTTTATCAGTATTTCTAACCATTAGCTTAGAATAATTTGATTAACATAATTTCATTCTGTTTGTATTCAGTTTAATTTTGTTTTTAATTGTGTGTTTAAATTCACGCATTATTTAATTGTTTTCTTAGTATCCTTTTCTGATAGATCAACTGTTACACCGTATCCACCAGTTGGATACGACATAGCAACCCTTCTACTCAGACATTGTATTGATTGCTGCAGTCTAAATAACGTATACTGTTCTTCCAAATAATACGGCGTATTCTGCAAAATCAATACGACGTATTAACCTTTAGAAGATCTATACGGCGTATTCAAATCAATTAAATATGGCGTATCGATCAACTGATATAGTAGCAGTCATGATTTTTTGTATTCGATTTCCTGTTTACCGTGTTCTCTCCCTTGAGGGCACATCCTACTGATTGTTTGTTCTTATTCTCAGGAAACCGTTTAATGAAGAAAGGAGTCACGATGGTAGAACCAAATGAATATATTTCCGTTACCCAAAAGAACTTCCTCTCTGATGATAACGAAGGAAGAATGGCTGAGAAGAGTTTTTTTTAAATACAAGGAACATTTTTGGTGAAAATATGTGAGAATACTTACAATGGGATAATTAAAGAAAATACGTTTAAACACATTAATAATTTTCTCAAAGTAGTTCGGCCACTCAAAATAAAAGGGCTGAGTCAGGATCGATTTAGGCTTAGCGTTTTCCCTATCTCACTCGCAGGTGCTGCAAGTGAATGGTTTAAAAAGGATTGTATTGGCTCAGTTACTACTTGGGAAAATTTGGTAGAAAAGTTCATTCAAAAATTAGTTTGCAATCCTTTCTAATGACATGAGAGATGGAAGCGAGTATAAGATGATGATCCCAGACGATATGTTGCAAATCTTCATAAATCGACTGGCAACTATTTGACTTCGAGACACCTTGATTGTAAAGGCATTCAATGAATTCAACTGTCTCGTAAATATCGACACGGATCTATTTACTTTTGATATCCAAGGAACCAAGACTTACAAGGAGTATGAGTCAAATAATAATATGACGGGGGATCTTAAGGAACCATGATCAGATAACGGGGTACCATATCAACTGTGTGATCATATATGTGAAACCATATCGTTTTTAAGAATGAATGGACTAACATGGCCCACGTGTATTCCAAATAACTTGATGGGTTCTGTAAACGGTGGAGAAAACTTCCCGAGTATGGTTCGAGTCGGATGTATGACTTACTTTCCAGGATCACTAAAATGGGTATGATGAATTGACTGCTGGAAAGGCTGGACATAAGAAGCTTTAATGGCTATATGGCTAGATTTAAAAGAATCATGGGGGAATGCAACTCCTAGAGTGATGAAATTCTACGCATGGTTAAAAATAGTTTTGAGAACTTCCACGAACTAGATTATGATGTATTAGTAAAACTAAAAGAATACTGGTGGAAGGTAAATGCTTATGAAAACACTTCATTTTCACTCGTTAGGAAAATCACTGCCATGAACCGTATGCGAATGCCAAAACTAAAAGGGCTTATGACCTTTATCTTGATATTAAGCGTATCTTTGGTAGGAATTATGGAACAATCAATGCCGGTAACACTAAAGATAATCAGGAATATAAGAAGGAACATCATGATCTATCAGTCTGCAATGTTAGAAGATTCGAGATGATGAAATACTCATTCGATGTTGATGATAAGTGTGTTGCCATTAAAGAACAAGAGCACTCAGACCATTCAAGAACCAACGTTGATGCATTTCAAGCTTATCGAGAACTTTTTTGCATTATGGATGAAGGATGGCTCGTAACAAAGGAAAAAGTAGAATGAAGAGGAGAAAAAGTCTAACTTAAAGACTAGCTGAAAGAAAAGTGCTTACTGGGAGACAACCCGGCTATTTTAATTATTTGAAAATTATAATTTTAATTGTTTTATTGAGTCTGTCTTCCCAGACACTTAATACGGCGTATAAAACCTCTATGGATACGCCGTATCGAACCTGTCTGGACGTTATCAATCCTTAATTTCTGCAAAACTTTAAAGCATTTGTTTTTACAGGATGCAATACGGCGTATCTTTGGGTTTGGGATACAGCGTATTGACTACCTGTACAGTGTGTTTATTTTTTTTCCTGCATTGTAACCATTGTATAACAGAGATAGGAATTGCACTTTTGTCTTCTAAACTTTTACGCAGGACCTCACTGTAAAGAAATCGACGATATGGTATACTCTGAAAAAGAAGTGTGTTGAACTTGTACGATCATTCTGACGACTCGCCAACACACTTTTTGCTCAAGAACTCAAATTGGAGAATCATCCCGAGCAACATATCAGGGGAGTTCCTCGTTCTAATTCTATTTCCTATTTTATTTAATTGTTTTATCTATACAACGAGGATGTTGTATAACTTAAGTGAGGGGATGGAGAATTAGAATGCCTACTTGTCCTTTCTTATACAAATAATATGCTATTTGCTTAAATTATCTTAAATTAAAAAAAACTAGCATAACTTTTGTAAAAATTACTAGTTACATGACCTCGCGCACTATAAACCTTAATACCAAATTGTGAGAATTAAGCCAATTCCGTTTCCAAACGTTTACCAAAAATTCCTCAAAAATTATTAGTGTGCCGGTGATGTAGTAGACCTTAGAACTTAGCTTGGTATATCATTCGAGACCACAACGATGAGTACTATAGACTTATATGGAGTAACATGTTTAACTGGTAAATTTCTAGGAATACACCAAAAAACCTAAATGTTGTAAAATTAACGAACTACACTGGTTAGTTAAACCCCGTGTAACCCTTTGCTTACTCTCACTATAAGAGTAAGATCCCCTAGAAAAACCTGTTGAGCCATTCCTGTCTTTTTCATAACAAATGTCTATTTTGTTACACCTTAGCCTACCCTGTAGATTAAGTCTACTTAATCAAGTTGCTAGTTGCTTTTGTGTAAAGTTTTGTATTTCCTGTGTCAAAGTGAAATTTTCTATCTCCAGTTAGGTCGAAAAATTGCACAATGCAATAGGAAAATATGTAGCCCGTATATTTTGCTACTTTTACAATTATGTATCATGTCCGAAGATGAAGTGTTGAAAGAAAAAAATATCCGGATGAATTATGATTGTGAAGACAGTGAAATTGCACCGAGATTTATGTTTAAAAAAAAGGAAAAATAGAAAATGCATCAAAAAAGAGGAGGATAATTGATAGTCGATTCGTTGAAATTTAAACCGATGTAATACTTTTAAGGATCGATTATTCGTTGATATGTGGATGAAAATCAACGATGTATAGTTTTGTATAAAGTGGCCGATATCACCACTTTTGTAAAAGTATGTAAAGTTTGGGATGATTGGGAAGTTGACCGTTATGGGAACGCCAACTTAGGTTGTCTTTGTCATGCTATGATCGAGACGTTTATTTATATTTTGAGTCTTTATCATGGAACGGTCGTGAAAAGTTTCTAGCAATTATATACCTTATTTATCCAAGCTTAATATATTTGTTTTGTGAATTTTGTTTAACAATAATTTACTTTCCTTTCCTAGCAACTAACCTTATGTTTTACTCGAACAAGGTTGAGATCGAGTCATGCATGTCTATTCTGTCGTTACAGCCATGTATGCGTGATTCAGCCACCTTGTTGGTTTATTACTTTTAGTGAAAGTTAGAAGATCCCTACTCTATATCGTTCTTCTTCCTAACCCTTGGTTAAACTCGAATAAGGATGTGATCAAATTATACATGTCTATTCCATCATTACGGTCGTGTATGTTTGATTCAGCTACCTTGTTGGTGTGGTACTTTCGGTGAAAGATTGTTAGAATGATCAACCTTAAGCCTAATTACCCAAGTTACCTTTTGACTTGTTTCTCCTTAGCTTTAGTGGTGGAGATGTGTATCTTTGCCAAGCATATGATAAGAAACTAATCACGACCGAGCAAATGAGCGTACCAATTAAATGTTATACCCTATATTAGTTGAGTGATCTGAGTGTTTTCATTTCCCATATTTCGTGAGGTGCTTGGTATTGTACAAGTGATTAAAACGAAAAAAATGCTTAACGGAAAAATCCTTAACTTCGGTTAGGATACATTTTCAATAAATTTCTAGAGTCTACTTGAGGACAAGTAGGATTTAAGTTGGGGGATATTTGATGACATCAAATAACGTTACATTTATACCATCATTTATCCCGAATAAATTATCCACTTTTATATAATTATTGCAAGAATCGTTACTTAATTGCTAAAAGTTGTAAATTACAGTAATTACGGAGTGATTTGTGAAGACATGCTAAAAGGTGCACTTTTTGGAGCATAAACGATGATATTTGAAGATTGCTTATTTCTGCTCAATACGCCGTATCCAGAAAAGAAGATACGACATATCAGCGCCTGGACTTCACAAGAAAACGCGTTTGTTCAATTCCCTATACGGCGTATCCTGCCTATCTACATACGCCGTATCCAACTAGATAAACATTCAAAGATTTGGTAATAAATATAATTTGGGAATGATATACTCATTGATTGAGAACGTAGCGCGCACTCCAAGGAAATTACCCCTATACGCCGTATTTACCTCATTTAATACATCATATATAACACCCTCGTTTTGACATATATATAGCAGCGAAAGCTAATCTGGGGTATTATTTCATAGTATAACAGTCATAATCATAGAAAATGATTCATAAAGAGACGTTTTTGGAAAATTTAGTTATCATTCATTATTTCATCAGAGTTTTTACAAACAGAGGTCCTAAAATCTACATGAAAACATAAAGTTTGAATGATAACAGTTTAGCCATCTTCAAGTCCGTGCCACTCCGTGCCATAAGATGCTCAGTTACCTGAGATAAACATGCTAAAAAGGTCAACACAATGGTTGAGTGAAATTCATAGGTTTATGGTAAACAGTTTGAATACAAGTCATCATAACAGTAGGTTACGTTGTTATACACCCATAAGTGTAATAATTGCAATGAGTACAATTATTATGGAAAATAGTATTATTGCCCTAAGCTCATGACACCGAGACCTTGAGATAATCAATAATCACAAGAAGTTGCCCCAACGGGTGCCTTTGCCAAACACCCGCATAGTGATTCAAATGAAGTGCGTTTGGTTACCAGAAAGTATAGGTACACCAACGGGGAAGTTCAGTCCCAAATAGATCTATTCACAGCATTCGCGCTTACTCCGAAAAGTAATTAACGGTTCATGATAGTGGGGTCTTAATGGCAAAAGTAAGGACTTAGGCAATAATATATCAGGATAGCATACAGTTGGAAAAACACTCGTATTCATGGTTTATAGCATGTATCCCCCTCGCGGGTTTATGAAAACATTAGAAGATTTAAAATGCGAGGCTATGAACTCACCTTAACATGGGAAATCTGATTGATGGCAAAAGTATATCAAGTGAAAGTAACGGCCTCGTCACGCAACCTGGGGTAATATGTCAAGTCTTAGTATGATGGTTTATGTATCAAAACTTCATAAAGTTTAACGTATTACTTTGATTTATTAATTTATGGAAATATTATATCATTGTTCGGGCTATCATAATCCAGAGGCCATGTAGTATCGTTTGAGGAGTCGGGGCACTTTAAATCGTAAACCCAACAAACTCGTCAAAACAAATACGCAAATGGTTTATTTTTCAAATTAAGTTAATTAGAATTTAATTTTGATTTTTAATTTAATTTAGCATTTATTTTCTTAATTTTTAGTATTTAGGTTTCCCGATACCTGATTCTGTTCCCCGTATTTAATTTAGATTTAATTTTAGGATTTCCCTATAACTAATTTTGTTTCCCGTAGTTTTTAAGATCTCCATTTCCTATATCTGTTTCCCGTAGATTAAATTAGGTTTTATTTAATTAATTTTAGTTGTAATTATATCAGTGTTTCCATCATATATTCTTCATCATTCAATTTCTCATCAAACCAGGATCACTTTCAATTGCAGCCTCGTTGGGACATACGACCCGGGAATATCTCTTCCGGAATCTTTTTATAATTGATTCTTATATATTTAATCTCTTTGTGTAGATTTTGACCTTTTGCCTTGGTCAAGGGCATTTGGTTGAGATTTGCATTTGAGTTATTTTATATACGTACTAACAACGAATCAAACCCCTCACATGAAATTCCCTAGTAACGTGATACGATAAGACTTTAAGTTTTTTCAAAAGCTAATCGATGATAAATGACGATAATTATATAACGTAATTATTTTATAATGCGTCGATCGTTGATTAATAGCGATAAATGTATTGTGTTTTAATAAAATTGAGATTTATAATATTAATATATATTTTTATAATTTATATAAAAAAATTATACTTTATATTTTTATGTTTGCAAAAATGGCAATAAATACCCTCGATTTATAAACTTTTACAAGTTTAGTCCTTTATATATAAAGTATATATAACTTAAACCTTTATAGTTATAACTTTAGGAAAATGACATTTTCAGCCCTTGTAGTTATAAATTTTAGAAAGTTACGATATATACCCCTTGCATGGAAATGATTTACAAATCAAGTCCAAAAAGGCATGCAAGCTTATTTTAGGGGTCCAAATGATATTTGCAGGTTATAGTTTATTAGAATAAGCTAAAATAAGATGTTCTAACATAACAAAAGTTTAGAAAAAGGATTCGTTAGCTAGAAAATCAAAATGGGTCGTTTTTAGGGTTTTAATAAAAAATACATGGGTTTGAGGATTCAAGGCTTTAACAAGAGTTCACATATGATCTTAGGAGTATTATGAACATTCTAGAACAGATTATGAGCTTATTGAACAAGATTATAAGCTTACTTGAGCTAAAATGGGTCGAAATGAGGTTTTTAAGTTTGTATGCCTAGAAAACAACTTTGAGGGCTTCTTTTCTTGATTCTTGGCTTCAAAGTGGCTAAGTTATTCCTTCCTTGCTCTTCCTTGGCCTTCTTTGATTTTGTTAGAACTCCATTTGAGTGTGTGTTTTGAGATTTGAGGTGTGATTTGAAATGGTGAAAGGTGTGGATATTTATAGGTGCGAAACACCTTGGAGGCCAAGTCTTTGGCTTAGATTAAGGACCAAGGGATGTAGAGTGGTGCCTAAGGCTGCCATAGGATGAGTCTTGAGGTCTAGAAAGCTACCAATGCAAGGTGGAAGGATTGTGTGGTGTTGGTGTAGCCGCGATAAGAAAGGGGTGACAAGGAGGTGATTTTGCAAACTTGTTGAGCAAGGGTGGTGATAGAGGTGCTTAGGAAGCAAGTATCTTACAAGGTGGTGTGTCATAGAGGTGCTTAGGATTTTAGTTTAAGTTAAAAATGGGTTAAAATGAAACAAAAGGGTGTCGGGTTAGATTTTATTTCGGGTTAGGGTTTTTGGTTATAAATTTGAATTAGGGTTGGGGTTTAGGATAGATTAATGTTAGGATTAGGGTTTAGGATTAAGGTTTAGGGTTTAGGATTAAGGTTTAGGATTTAGTTTTAGATTTAAACTAAAATTATGGTTTTAGGGTTTCGTTTAGGGTTTAGGGTTTTAGATTAGGGTTTTAGGATGAATTAAGGTTTAGATTTAGGGTTTAAAAGTCATGCATTATGTGTTTGTACCTTGTGCTAGAGTGGTGGTAAGAAACTAAAGTGATTTAGGAGGTAAAATGACCTAGTTTGGTTTTCTTGTATTATTGACTTGTACATTGGGCTTTAAAAAGTTATAACTTGATTTAGGAGTGGAAAGATATTCAAATGTTGTACATTGTACACTTGTACACATGTTTATAGGCTTGCACATTCATTTTATGTGTATACATTACATATAATTAAGGTTTTGATATAAACGTTAACGGATAAAGTCTATTTTGATATAACATTGTAAATGATACGTTAAATGGATAATGTGCTTGGTAAAAATGATATTAAAATATATACTTAACATATTAGGATGTTTACATGATATAAACATAGATATAGATGGCATTGGTAGAGATTGCGTGAGCTCGTTTACTTTAGAGATGCAAGTTATGTTGCATAATGAGATAAAGCAAAAGGTGGTATATATATAATAGATGGATATTACAGTGCATCTAATTTAATAGATGGATAATTACATTGATGAAAATTATGGGTTGTTATAGTCTCCCTCCCTTAAAAGAAATCTCATCCCGAGATTTAGTTGGATGCCGGAGTGATGTTTAAAAACAGATGTGGATACTTGGCACGAATTTGATCTTCGCATTCCCATATAAATTCTGGTCATCTTTTAGAGTCCCATCTTACTTTGACTATAGTAATATGACTTTACTTTAGTTGCTTGACTCTCGATCCATGATCTCCACTGGTTCTTCCACAAAGTTGAGTTTGTCATCGAGTCGAAGCTCTTTCATTGGAATGACAAGGGATTCGTCAGATAAGTATTTCTTTAGATTAGAAACGTGGAAAGTACTGTGGATATTACTGAGCTCTTCAGGAAGCTTAAGTTTATATGCCAATGGGCCAATCTGTTCAAGGATTTTGAAAGGTCCAATGTACCGGGGATTAAGTTTTCCTCGTTTTCCAAATTGGATGATACCTTTACGAGGTGACACTTTTAACATAACTTAATCTCCAACTTGAAATTCTAAAGGCTTTCGCCTTACATTGGCGTAACTTCTTTGCCAATCTCTTGAAGTTTGCAAGTGTCCTCGAATTTGCACTATCTTTTCAGTGGTTTCATGGATTATTTTTGGTCCTGTAAGTTGAATATCTCTAACTTCGGCCCATCAAACAGGTGATCTGCACTTTCGACCATAAAGTGCCTCAAATGGTGCTACATGAATACTGGCATGGTAACTGTTATTATAGGAAAATTCTACTAATGGTAAGTGTTTTTCCCATCCTTTTCCAAAATCTATAACACAGGCTCGAAGCATGTCTTCAAGTGTTTGGATGGTCCTTTCACTTTGTCCATCGGTTTCAGGATGATATGCCGTACTCATATCTAATTGAGTACCCAAAGCATTCTGTAATGATTGCCAGAATCTGGATGTAAAATGACTGTCACGATCCGAGATGATAGATATTGGCATTCCATGTCGGGAGACTATTTCCTTTATGTACAATATTGTAAGGGTTTCCATACTACCTGTCTCTCGAGTAGGGATGAAATGTGCGGATTTGGTAAGGCGATAGACAATGACCTAGATTGTGACATGTCCGCTTGATGTTTTGGGTAGTTTTGTGATGAAATCCATTGTTATTCTTTACCACTTCCACATAGGAATCTCTAGTTGCACCAGTAAGCCGGATGGCTTCTGACATTCTGCTTTAACTCTAGAGTATGTTAAACACTTGCCAACATACTCAGCGATGATTGCCTTCATATTAGGCCACCAATAGAGTTTCTTTAGATCCTGATACATTTTGTAAAAACCTGGGTGAATGGACTACTTTGATTTATGGGACTCATGCATGATCAAGTCTCTCAGATTACCAAAGAGTGGTAACCAACTTCGATTCTTGATGCATCGGGTTCCATTAGGACGTATTTTAAATGCTTTATCCATTCCTCGTAAGTTTTCAGCCTTAAAGTTTTCTTCTTTAAGGGCTTCAGTTTGAGCTTTGAGAAATTGTGATGGTAATTTTGGATGAATGGTCATAACTAATGATCTAACTCAGAGTGGTTTGATTCGTTCCTTCTGGCTTAAGGCATCTGCTACAACATTTACCTTTCCAGGATTGTAGCGAATTTCACAATCGTAATCTGTAAGCAATTCTAACCAACGGTGTTGTCTCATGTTCAATTCTTTTTGATCAAGAATATGCTGAAGACTTTTATGATCGGTGAACACAGTACACTTTGCGCCATACAGATAGTGTCTCCAAATTTTAAGAGCTAACACTACTGCTCCTAATTCGAGATTATGAGTGGTATAGTTTTCTTCATTAGGCTTAAGTTATCAGGATGCATATGCAATAACCTTCTTTCTTTGCTTTAATACCGCTCCCAGACCTTGATGGGATGCATCACAGTAAACAATAAAATCGTCATTTCCTTTTGGTAATGCTAAGATTAGAGCTTCACATAGCTTCTGCTTTAGTAGTTGAAAAGCCGACTCTTGGTCTTCGCCCCAGATATACTTCTTGTTTTTCTGGGTTAATTCAGTCAAAGACTTTGCAATCTTCGAGAAATCATTGATAAATCTCTGATAATAGCCGGCAAGTCCTAAGAATTGACGTATTTCTGTGGGTGTCGTAGGAGATGTCCAATTCTTAACTGCTTCAATCTTGGCGGGGTCAACGTGAAGTCCTTGACTATCAATTAAGTGTCCAAGAAATTGTACGATACGAATCCAGAAATCACACTTGGAGAATTTGGCATACAACTTATCTTTCTTTAGTAATTATAGGATCATTCTTAGATAATTTGCGTGCTCTTCTTTGTTACGAGAGTAGATGAGAATATCATCGATGAATACTATTACCAATTTGTCTAAGTATGGTTTACACACACGGTTCATGAGATCCATGAATACAGCAGGTGGGTTAGTTAAACCAAATGGCATCACTTGAAATTCATAATGTTCGTATCTTGTTCTAAAATCAGTCTTGGGAATATCTTCATCCCTTACTCTCAGTTGATGATAGCCTAATCTTAATTCAATCTTCGAGTAGACACTCGAACCTTGAAGTTGGTCAAATAAGTCATCAATCCTGGGTAATGGGTAACAATTCTTTACGGTAAGTTTATTCAACTCCTGGTAATCGATACACATTCTGAAAGGTCCGTCTTTCTTTTTGACAAACAAGACAGGAGCTCCTCAAGGCAAGGTACTTGGTCAGATAAAACCTCGATTAATTAACTCTTAAAGTTGGTTAGATAGTTCCTGCATTTCTGAAGGAGCTAATCTATAAGGTGCTCGGGCTACAAGTGATGTTCCTAGAATTAAATCAATTTGGAATTCTACTTGGCGAATGGGAGGAAGGCCAGGTAGATCTTCAGGAAAAACTTTTGGGAAATCTCTGACTACTAGGATATCTTCTAGTCTTTTCTTGTTTGACTTCTTCTCCATTACTTAGATTATGAAAACTTGACAACCTTAGGATATATATCTTTCAGTTTTTATACAAGATATGAGATTTAGTCGGGTTTTACTTCGGTCACCTTGGATAATTAAAGTTTCACCGTTGATTGGGATGTGGATGACTTTCTCATCACAGATAATTCTAGCATGATACTTGGATAACCAATCCATGCCAATGACGACGTCAAAACTACCGAGTTTGATTGGCATAAGATCAATTTCGAAAGGTTGGTTTAACAAGGTCATAATTGCACCCTGAATAACGGTGTTTGTGCTTACTAGGTTTCCATTAGCCAATTCGATATTGTAAAAGGTATCTATTGTAATGGGTGGAATATTTAGCATAGAGGCAAGAGATATGGATACGAAGCTTTTATCGGCTCTAAAATCAAATAATAATCTAGCTAGATGTTGGTTTAGAAGGAACATACCCGTGACTACGTTCGGGTCTTGGTGAACATTCCTATCCCTCAGCATGTAGGCTCTTCCTTGGGCATTGTTATTGGTGGTCTTTTGGCGCTGATTTGCATAATGCCCTTTCTTTCCACAGGCATGACAAGTAACTGTCACTGGTAGCAGATTACTTCTAGTGGCTGGCCCTTTATTTTTGCAGTTCTTGGTCAGATGGCCCACCTTGTTGCAAGTATTAAACTTGACAGTGCAAGGTCTTATGTGATGTAGATTGTATTTCTTACACAAGGGACGGTTTCTAGTATACCCATTGTTTTCAGTTGGAGTGACAGCATAAGACCTAAATGTTTCCTCTCTTCTGTTCTGTTGTGGTTGGTGATTCTTGTAGCATTTGTTGGTGTTAGTGTTACGGTAGTTGTTGTTATTATCGTTCCGGTAGTTGTTGTTGTTGAAAGTTCTTCTGTCGTCAAACTTTCGTTTATGATCACTTGATACTTGCACCAGAGTATGCTTTGTTACCTGATCCATTAGCCTCTGGGCTATGTTAATGGCTTCCTCTTTAGTTTGAGGTTTAGAGGTGGTAACATTCCCTTCAAAACTTAGAGGCAATCCCCCGATGAAAACTTCCATCATTTTCTCAGAATCTGGCACCATAGTGGGACATAAGGTTGCCAATTCCTGGAATCTTCTCACATATGTCTAGAGATCATTCCCCTTCACAGTCAGATGGTAAAATTCGTCTTCCAACTTCTGGACCTTAGTTCGGGGACATTACTTCTTTATTAAAAGCTTCTTGAATTCAACCAAGGTAATCTTGTAAGCTTCTTCTATCCCAATAGGTTGGGCAAAATAATTCCACCAGGATAGAGCTTCTTCAGTTAAAGTACCAGTAGCAAGTTTCACCTTGCAATCTTCGGTATAGTTGCTACAGGAAAACACTGATTCAGTTCGCTCAAACCAGCGGATAAATCCAATAGCTCCTTTCGTACCTTTAAAGTTGATAGGTTGGCAGCTCATGAACTCTTTGTAACTACACTATTTTTCTACAAGAGCTTCTCTTGGTCTGGTGGTATTATCGGTATTTGCCATGTTAGCGGCTTATGCTTCCAGAGCTGCGGAAACACTATCAACAACTAGTTTCTTGATGGCAGCCTGAGTCATGGCTGGTGCTTCAAATGTTGACGTCCTTTGGGAGGCATTCTATCAACATAAGACAACACATAATAAGAATGATATCACAAGTCTTAAAATGCAATGCTTATTTTTGAACTTTAAGCATTTTTAACAATAGTGGTATTGAAGTCATAGATAGTTATTTGATATGGATTCTAACAAGCATCTGATCTATTAGAAGTCACGGTATGATTCATAATGATGACGACGGAGATGTAATATAGGACACATGATGAATATAAAATGGGATTACCATTGTATTATATCATGAACAACTTACCTTTGTACTGTACATAGTCAAAATTTGACAAGTGTTGTTATTTATACCACACATCCCGTGGCTAGGTTAAAAGATATAACTAGTATCTAATCTAGTAGTTCGATGGTCCTTTCTAGGTTTCACCATGGAAAGGGGTGATACGCTTTGGCAAACGGGGAAAGCTGAACCCTCGTTATATTGGACATTTCAAAATTCTT
>BQNB010034231.1:0-51756 GCA_026074375.1 Tanacetum coccineum
TTTTCTCTATTTTGTATCTTGTGTTATGATTGATCATTATGTTGCATTCCTGAGTTTCCGCCATTGTCGGGGTGTGACACAAAGTACGGCGTACTTTGGAATAAGTACGTCGGGTTCTTTGTTACAAGGCCAAATGCGGCGCACTTGGTTTTGTGTGCGGCGCACTTTCTGCAACAGACATCACAACAAGTGTGCAAAACAATGATTTTAAAGGAGAATGTGATTATTATTATTTTTAAATACTTAGAAATGATTATAGAACATAATGAAATATCCGGCAACGGTGCTAAAAACTTTCATATGTTGTAAAAGCTTTAAATTTATAATACTAGTTTCATCGATTTTTAAACCAACACATGAGTAAAGTATAATCCACGTATGTAGTATAATATTTCAAGTAAGACCAGGTCGATCCACAGGGATTTGCTTTTGTTCCTATAATCAAAGGATTTAAGACAAATAATAATAACTTTTGGAAAAATAAAGGTAATGAAGGAAATTCAATAATAAGAAGATATAACTACTCGGATAGCTTCATGTAATTCGAAGATATGGTGATAATCATGATCTCAGTTTTATTCTTAATTCATAAAAATCTTTTCTCGTCAAAAGTGTGTTTTCACAAATTACCCGTTTTAACTCAAGACTTATATTTGATTGACTTAATCAAATGTGTCACTTGATTAACCAAGTCACTATGATATCAAACCACTTTTGTTTATCAATTAACATAAGCGGATTCCTCCAACTAAATGATAAAGATTATAGACAAATCTTTAAAACCATATAATACACAATGGATCTTTCGACCTATACCATTATGCTTGTATAATCAAAAGTGATAAACAAAGTTTATAAGATCAAACATGATAGGATTTCAATGCAAACATGAGATTAACATGATCATAATAATACCAAACGCTTCTTTTTTATATTAACACATCCGAGTAGCATAAGAGGTTTAGCCTCTCATGGCTAGTGAGTTCATAACAATAGAAGTAGAAAGAGTAATAAGAGACATACAAGATTTGGCTAGATTACGGATTACACTAGATGTCGCAAGTAACCCGATTACAAATAACCGAAACTATATAACCGTTTTTATTTGATATAACTATAACTATAACCCGTCTTTTTGATGTTTCTTCTTCTGGAATTCGTGATTTATTGATGATTGATATATGGATGGATTGTTGTGAAATGGTTAAGAAAGAGGCTCGTATTTATAGGATGTCCAGGGGGAAAGTGCGATGCACAAACTTATTTGTGCGGCGTACTTTATTACTTTGCGGCAAAGTTTCATAAATGCAGGAGGCAAGTACACTGCACATTTTAGCAAAACCGGCGCACATATTTATTGACTATTTCATTGACTTCAGGTGAAAGTGCAGCGCACACAGAAGATTGTGCGGCATACTGCTTCTATTTCTTGGACTTTATTCTTTATCTTTATTTAGCTTGACTTCCATATGATATAAACACTTGTATCTTGGATACTTCATGCTTGGACTATCTTCAAGTGAACCTGCACATATGTCATGCTATTAAGTGTCGAAAGTTCACGAGAAATGCTAATAATATATAAAATAACACCACCAAAAATATGTATAATTAAGGCGTTATCATGACGATATGGCTTATTCAACCATGCAGAAAAAATCCAAGCAAGATAAAAAGGTTAATGACAAGTTTACTGTATATTATGCTAATGTTTCACAAGAAGAGAAATATAAACCAACTTTGAAAGAACTTTCTCTAACTTGAAGTATGCATTCCTAGTTAAAAAGATCCAAATGTACCTGTTATTATTTCATCGAAATTGTCCGACAAGGAAAAAGAATTGCTTTCGCAAGTGATTGAACAAAATAAGGAAGCCCTGGCTTGGAAGATTACTGATATCAAAGGAATAAGTCCTCATTCTATATCGACAAGATACTTATGGAGGAAAACTACATGTGGAAACTAGAAGGGGGGTTGAATAGTTTTATACCGTCTTAAAATTAAAACTTAGATTGTCGACTTATGTGAACTCAATAGATATACACAAGTGTATATGATAGCGATGCAATAAGTAAATAAACAATCTACGAAATATAAACAAGTAAAGATAAGAAAGATCAAATCGATGACACAATGATTTATAGTGGTTCGGCTACGAAGCTCCTCTTCGCCCTACTCCACTCCCCAAGTACCCAAATTGAGAGTTATCTTCACTATGTCAACAAGCTCCCTTTAGGCGGAGAAAACCGTACACGTCGCTTACACTTTTTTCAGTACTAAGCTAAATACCGAGTTCTACTTCGAGATAGAACCAATCTAACACACTATGTATTTTATGGCCTAAATACTAACCTATCATACACATATGATACACACAACACACAACACATGATATACAAGATGAATGATTATCACAAACGTGACGACACAACTAAACTATTAACACTTGAAGCTTGACGTCTTCTTGAGTGTTCTTCACTAAAGAGTAGAATGAATGATCACTTTTAATGGATTATGTAACAAGTATAATGATCAAAGAATATATAAAAGATAAAATATGTGTGAGAAAATATTTGTTAAAAGTTATATAAAAGGAAAGCTTGAGGTTGGTATTTATAGACAACCTTTTAAAATTCAAATCTGTCCCAGGGGAGTGATTCGTGCGACTCACGAATCTCCCATACCCTGGATCCGTCTAGTGTATTTGGTGGATCCGTGGGTGGAGCTGGGACAATATTTGTCGTTTTGTGATTAACCCTAAATCTATACAAAATATTGTTTTGTACTTATTAAAACTAGTTTAATAGATTCTTCTATAAGAAAATATTTCTTATCACCAATAAGGAAAGATTTTCTAGAAAATATTTCTTATTAAAACTAGTTTAATAGATTCTTAAGCCCGCGTGGTCAGAGTCGGCATAAACTACAGTTTCTATTCCGGTTCCTTTTGGATACCATAATCCTAAGTTACTAGTTCCTCTAATATACCTAAATATACGCTTAATGGCTTCTAAATGGGTAGTCTTAGGATTCTATTGGAAACGAGCACATAAGCAAACACTAAACATAATATCAGGCCTACTTGCAGTTAAATAAAGTAAACTACGAATGATACCTCGATATTTAGAGCTATACATGGAGTCGACTTCATCGTCCTTAGTGAGCTTGATCTCTGTTGACATCGGCCTCTTGGTTGGTTTGGAATCTTCCAACCCGAAGTTCTTTAACATCTCCTTTATGTACTTGGATTGATTAAAAAATATTCTGTCTTCCATTTGTTTGATTTGAAGACCCAAGAAGAATTTCAACTCGCCCATCATACTCATCTTAAACTTATCGTGCATGATTTTCGCAAAATCATCACACAAGTTTTGACTCGTGGAACTAAATATAATGTCGTCAACATATATTTGAACAATAATAAGATGTGACTTTGATTTTGTTAAGACTTGAAAGACTTCAAGGACACTTAAGGTTTCTACTGCACAGGTACATAATGAAAATTATGCTAAGTAGTTAGTACTGGCAGTATAAAGTTACCACTGCTAGTTACTACTGTTAGTATAATATTAGTACTGTTAGTATGAAGTTACTACTGCGAGTAGAAGTTAAGACTGCTCAGAGTTGAAGACTGAAAATATGCTAAGTTATTAATGCTGCTAGTACAAAAGTTACTACTGTTAGTGTAACTTAGTACTGTTAGTATAACTTAGTAATGCTAGAGTAAAGTTACAACTGTTAGCATAAAGATTAGTACTGCTGGTACTTACTACTGCTTATGCTCAGTTAGTGCTGCTGGTTATAAAGATACAACTGTTGCTGACTTACAACTGCTTGAAGACTTACTACTGTCAAGAAGATAAAGACAGGGTAAAAAGATAAAGCGTGTGTGGAAAACAAGAGTACCTATGAAGATAAGTATTAAAGTTATATTTGTAAAAGATATGATTATCTGTAATTATAGAAATGATTATTATATGTTAGGAAGGTATTGTAAACCGTGTAGGACTCCTTAGTGTATAAAAGGAGGTCCTAGGGTATAGAAAAATATAGCAGTTCTCATAGCAATTTTCCATAGAATTCTTAGAGCTTCAAGGTTTTGTAAACCCTAACACTAATTCAGAGTGTTCGTTAATATAATTGAGGCTGTAAGTTTTGTTACTGTTTCATTGATTGCTATTCAATTGTTATTATTCTTCTTAGTATCAATACTAGATTTCACATAGTATTTGATATTCAATAATTAAAGTTTCTGTCATAGTAGTTTTGGATTTATCCAAAGTTGCTAACCTTACATCAAGCTAAGGAGGACAAGATCGGTTTTAGGACCAATAATTGGTATCAGAGCCATGGGGCTCTTGATCTAAGATCTACAAGGTTTTTGAAGAAACCCTAAAACCCTAATTTTCAAGAAATCGATTTGTGGTTAAAGTTTTCAAGGGTTTTGAAGTCAATTTAATATAACAGTGTTTATCCTCTCTACCTTAATTGGTATGCAATACAATTATAAAATCATCGTTACTATTAAGGGTTTCTTGACGTAGTTGATTTATGATGATTGATCTGGATCTCTTTATATATACATTCTTTTTAGATCATAATTATTTGGATTTTTATGCCAAACCCTAATACCATGGCTGCTCATTGATTTGGTTTGGATATTGTCGATCTCTGTTTTGTTTGTTCATCTATTGGATCGATCTATATCTGGTCTCTCTATGGCTGGACCTGATGATATTTTGTTCAAGATTCTACTGGTGATTAAATACCATATTTATTGCTTCTGGGAGATTCCTGATGACAAAGCACATGTTTGTTATGTTCGTGATCTGCTTGTTGATAAGTCACGTTAGAGGTATTGTTCATGATATATATTAGTGATATTGGGTTTGGACGTGAAAGCTTAATGGGCTCAACGAACATTAATATTGTTCAAGGTTTATGTTCGTATGATGATTAGTGTTGTTCGTCCAAGACAAGGTATCTTTACTTTCATGACATTTTTTTTAATTAAAATGTCACTAAATGCCATGGGAGGAAGGAGCAATATAAATTGTGACAGTTTTATGACAAGATAAGGTGTCACTAAAAGCAATGGGAGGAAGGAGTTAGTACCGTTTTTAATTTTTAATACTGCTTGGGCAAATATTCGTTAGTACTGCTCCATGTAAATTAGTACTGCTAGGGTTTTCTTCATGTAAATACCGCGTGTTTGATGTTGTGATTGATCATAAATGTCGCACGTGAAAGTTTATAGTAGACATTGTTTTGGATTTGAAGTTTATCTGTTTGAGAGAATATGGAGACAACATAATCTTTTAAAAGGAAAGAATATATGGGCAGTAGGAAGTTAATACTGTTTTGGCTTCCATGAGTTAGTACTGCTTGGAATTAATACTACTGTTCGAGTGCTGCTGCTTTATTCTAATATATTCAAGGTTGCGTGTTATATTGGGCTTAAGGAATTGTGCATGCTGTGTTATATAGTATCCAACTATTGGGTTCATGCTTATTCAAGATGTTACTACTGTTCATGAAAATCAATGCAATATTAACAATGTTTGTTAATGCTGCTGGTATTACGCATGCTATGGGATTTTAATGTTGTTCGTCCAATTAGAGCATGGGATGTTCATTCTGCTATTGGGTTCGAACAATGATGGGCTTCAAGGTATTATAATAGTTTAAATGATTAAACTATTTGTATACATGCATGATTGTCAATAGTAGTTAGTACTGTTTCATACAGCTGTTGCTAATGTATATTTTTAAATTGCTTGAGGCAATGAGCAAACAGTTTCTATTGGGCTTTCTATGATTAATACTCTTGGGCTCAACTAATGAAATGTTCGAATAGTGGTGTTTAAAAGAGAGTTATTGTTTGCACATGAGAAGATATATGTTGTTCGAGAGAATAGTTTGTACTGCTATTAAAAACAGTTAATACTGGTAGTGTTACCCGATGTTAGACAAGAGAAGGTTTTTGGATCTCGAACAGAACTGGAATTATTTCAGTTTATTCTCATTGGATATATAGCTCGTTTTGGAGATTATTTAAAGATGTGATTACGAAGACAATTGAATATTGCTTATTTGATGTTATAGTTGGGTTTCACAGGTGCGTGTCTCATCATATCTTAAAGTATAGTTTTGCAGGCTATGACTTTAAAGGTAACTTGTTCGTGCTTAAATGGTGTGACGAAGACTTGTCAAAATCTAGCAAAGGTGTGTAATTTTTCTTATGGTGCTCAATGCTCACATTTGCTATCACTTTGGTTTGGTGTCTCATAGAAGATGAGGATTATTGTCAAGAGATTGCGGTCTCCTTATACATTGGTTTTGGGTATACGTTCGGAGTCACGTGGATAGTACAAGACATAAGACACAAGTTTAGGTTGTTCTACTTCTTCATCAAATTCGTTATACTCAGTTTTCTTCATCAGTAATCATTACATAGAGCCTACAAAATTGAAGATTCAAGAAATGGTAAACATATGGGTTTCATGGGAAGCTTATTGATTAAATGTTTAACCATCTACGTGCACCACTTAAGGGGAAGTGTTTCGTTACTGCTGCTAGTTATTTATTACTACTGATAGTTTGTGTTTCTACTGCTCAAAGTTATTTTTTTGTATTATGCTTCATGGCGGGTATTTTGAGTATTGGAAGGCTGGATTAGTAGTTGTGGTATATGGTTGGTAGCTGTTATGATCCAAGTTCAATATCTACAAAAGACCCATATTAGATGATTATAAAAAGGGGAAGAAGATTATAGGTTTATTGATTTGCAGCTTATTATATGTGGTGACATGATATAAAGGAAGCTTGGAAGTTTTGTTTCATTCAGGGAAATGATTACATCTCAACTTCAGGGGAAGCTTTGGCTTTATGATGAAGTTCGTACACGACTTTGTTTGTTTTGTCATCATCAGATAGGGGAAGATTGTTGGGGTTCTTGATTTGATGAGACAAAATGATTAAAAGAATGAAACAAAAGGATTAAAGTCGTCATTATAAAACTCTACAAGCTGGTGGAGAAATATGAAGATTTTGTCAAATATTCTACAGGATAATTAGGAAACATATTAATGTGGTTTAATGTAATTTAAATAGTTTCCTTATCTATTGATTAGCTTCCTTTGTAAGCCTTAATATCCCTCTATATAAAGGGTATTAGGTGTATAGGTTTGTATATAGAGAAAAGATGTAAACACAGTAAAGGTGTATGTGTGTCTGGGCATCAAGTCCTCTAATGGACGCTTAGGGTTTATTTGTTTTAGCCTCAAGAATCTATGATTCCTGTTACTAGTTAGAGTAACCGTTCTAGAATTGATCATCTAGAATTAGGGCTATGTAGAACGTTTGGTTATTAATGAAGAACACCTTGTTGAATATCTTTGTTCTTATTCCGCTTTGTTTTTATAACTTATGAACATTGATATTATCCTAGATAAAGGTCTAAACAACCTGAGCTTAAACGATCCAATGATCTTTAGGTTTTCACAATTGATATCAGAGGGCGGGACACCAAGATACCTTAGTCTAGTGGTCCTCCTAAGAAAGGTTGGTGATGAGGCTGTCCATAAGGAGTTGGGTGACAGAATGGAAAGGGATGCCACTACTGTTTCTAGCTCTGAAGCAGAGCAGGACAATGGTAACATAAATTAAGCCCCAATCCATGGCAACACTTAATGAATTAACTCCTTCGGGAATTGATTCAGGCAGTGGTCCTAGGTACCAAGATACCATATTAGGGGATGTAGATGCTCAAACTAGGTTTAAGACTACATCTAAACAGTCCAATGATCCACCTGTCTCAAAAGTTAACACATTTAGAAGTGTGGAGGACAGTATGAAAATTTTGGAATTGATGGAATTTGTACACAACTGTCTACATTGGTGAGCTCAAAAGAATAGAGAGATTTGTGATTTAAAAATAGAAAGAATGTTTTAGTAAGCCAAAAGAAATGAGAGATTAAGTGAGCTTAAAAATAGAAAGAGAGATGTGTGTACAAAAACAAAAAGAGTGATTAAGTGAGCAAAAAGAATTGAGAGATACTGTGAGCATAAAAACAGAAAGAGAGTTTGTGAGAATCAAATTTGATGATCAAAGTTATTTGTGGGATGAAATTGAAGTTAATGCTGGTAGTTTAAACTTACTGCTGTTAGTCTTAGGTTAATACTGGTAATACAACTTAATGCTGCTAAGCATAAAGTTTCTACTGCTGGTATACAATTAATGCTGTTAGGCTTAAATTAGTGCTGCCAGTATTTGTTTATGCTACAAGGCTTAAGTTAATGCTGCTAGGCATCAATTACTGCTGCTAGTTCAAGTTCTTGCTGCTGAGGGTGATTCTATAAATACTTCGATTAAGGGTTTCACTTATTTCTTTGTTCGATTTCATTCATTTAAACACTCTCTAAACGTAAGCCCTAATTTAATTTCATCTTTGATTATCAAAAGCATTATAATGTCGAGCCCTAAGTTTGCTGAAACGCACAATGTGGTCGCGTTTTTAGAGAAACTTGCAAAAAGTGATGGGTTTGCGGAGATCATTGATTTTCTGAAAGCAAGTTCTGTTAGTTATGCATTAACAGTCAATCCAATCATCTACACCTCATGTTTACAACAGTTTTGGGCTACAGGACAGGTCAAGATGGTTAATGGAGTGCGTCCGTTACAAGCCCTAATTGACAAAAAGAAGGTCATCACAGAGGCAAGTATTAGGAATGATCTTCACTTAGATGATACAGAAGGTATTGATTGTCTGCCAAACACTACAATTTTTGAAGAACTGTCCAAAATAGGATATGAAAAACCTTCTCAAAAGCTTACTTTTTATAAAGCTTTCTTTTCTCCGCAATGGAAGTTTATGATACATACCATTACACAAAGCCTTAGTGCCAAGTCCACGGCCTGGAATGAATTCAGTAGCACAATGGCTTCCTTGATCATATGCTTAGCAACCAATAGAAAATTTAACCTATCTAAGTACATTTTTGATGCTATGGTTAAACACTTAGATGGAGGGGTTAAATTCCTGCTGTATCCTCGCTTTCTAGAAGTTTTCATTAACCAACAGCTTGGAGACATGTCACATCACAAAAAGACTTACTTTTGTTAGTCCCTTCCACATAAAGAAAATATTTGCTAATATGAAGATAGAGGGTAAGGATTTCTCTGGGAAAGTTACACCTTTATTTGATAGTATGCTGGTTCAAGTTACTGAAGAAGTGGGTGAGGATTCAATTCCTCCAGCTGATTCCACTCAGATACCCATTATTGATCAACCATCTATATCTTCTCAACCCAAGAAGAAATAAAAGTCTAGGAGAAAACAGAGGAAGGAGGCAAAGACTGCTCATGCTGCGACAGAGGAAGAGGAACATTTTAATACACCTTCCAATGATCCACTACCCAGTGGTGATGATAGTATGCAACTTAATGAATTGATGGCTTTATGTACCCAATTGCAACAACAGGTTCTTGACTTAGAGAAGGCTAAATCTGATCAGGCTATTAAAATTGCTAGTCTCAAGAAGAGGGTTGATAAGCTTGAAAAGAGGAGACAGTTGAGGACCACAGGGCTTACAAGATTCAAGAAACTTGGTACAGCCAAAAGAGTTAAATCCTCTAATGCTGGTTTGGGTGCTCAGGAGGATGCATCCAAATAGGGGAGGAGTATTAAGGATATTGATGCAGATGCTGAGGTCACTCTAGTAAATGAACAGCAGAATGAAGATCTAATGTTTGATACTGAAGTGTTGAATGATGATGAAGTATTTGTGGATGTTGCTTCTAGTGAGAAGAATGAGCAGAGTACAAAGCTTAATGATAGTACTACTAGTGAAGCAGTTACTACTGCTAGTGTTGAAGATAGTGCTGCTCCTATAATTCAAGTTTCTACTGCTGATATAGGAGAAGTTACTGCTGCTAAGATTGATGAACTAACTTTGGCTCAAACACTTATTGAAATAAAAGCAGCTAAGCCTAAAGTTGTTACTACTGATGCTACAACAACAACAACTACAAGACCCAAGGGTAAAGGGGTAGTAGTACAGGAGCTAAGTGAGTTCAGAGTTCCACAAGAGTCACAACCTTCAATTTCTAAAGACAAAGGAAAAGGTATTATGGTTGAACCTAAAGTTCCTTTAAAAAGAAAAGATCAAATTGCTCTTAGATTAGACAAATCCAAGAGGATATTCAAGCACGTGGATGCTAAGTTAGAAGAAGAACATAAGCTAGCAAGGAAACAAGAAGTAGAAGCTAACATAGCATTGATTGAGTCATGGGAGAATACACAAGCTATGATGGAAGCTGATAGATTGCTGGCTAAAAGACTCCAATCAAAAGAAAGAGAGGAGTTGACAGATGAGGAAAAAGGAAAATTATTTATGGAATTGATGGAGAAGAGAAGAAAACGTTTGCTGGCACTAGAGCACAAGAAAAGAGAAACAGACCTCCTACCAAGGCACAAAAGAGAACTCAAATGTCTACTTATCTTAAGCACATGGGTGGATACACATACAAACATCTAAAGGGAAAGAATTTTGATGAAATTCAAAAGTTGTTTGATAAGGAAATGAAGAGGGTAAATACATTTGTGGCTATAGGTTCTGAGGAACAGGAAAGCAAAGAAAAGAAGGCATGAGGTAGTGAGGAGACAGTTAAAGGCAGCAGAAAGAAGATGTTTGGAAGAAAAAGAGCAGGAAAACAGCAACAACAAGAATCCTCAAAGAAACAAAAGATGGAGGAAGACAAAGAGTCTGATGAAGTTGAAGAAGTCAGTGAAGATGATGAAGGAGAATTATTGAAGCATTTGGTAATTAAAAAGGATGAAGATATAGAAATTGATGCTATACCACTTGCTACCAAACTACCAGTGATTTTTTATTACAAGCTTCATAAAGAAGGTATGCTGGTACATTATCAGTTGATAAGAGCAGATGGAAGCTCCAAGAGATACTCTTCAATGATAAGGAATGCAACAAGGAAATATAGAGAAGACTTGGAGATCTTTAGAGGAGTAGTGAAGAGGAAAAGCAGTAATGATACAAGGCCTGAAGATGAATTGAGAAGAGTATATATGGAGATTTAAAAGTCATTTTTATGAACCAGACACAACAAGTGATTATGGGGAATGCATGTTACAAGGATACAGGGTGACCATTTGGAAGTTGATTGATTCATCTGGAGTTCACTTTATAAGGTTTGATAATCTCCACATCTTTATGTTGGTTGAAAAGAGATATCCCCTCACACCAATAACTATCACCAATATGTTAACCAAGAAACTTCAAACTGATCATCAAAATGAAATGTGCTATCAGTTGTTAAAGCTTATGGTAAAACAGCAAAAAGGTAAATGAAAGGTTTGAATGCATCTCTCCTGAGTATGATGAAGAATTTGTGATAAAGAAACTTTAAGCTTCCAGAAGCTAACATCAGTTAGTGGGAGGATTGTTGAGACTTGAAATACTTCAAACACTTAAGGTTCTACAGCAAGGTACATAATGGTAATTATACAAAGTAGGTTATACTGGTAGTATAAAGTTTACCACTGCTAGTTTACTACTGTAGTAAAAATTAGTGAACTGTTTTATAATAAGTTACTACTGCCAGTAGAAGTTAAGACTGCTCAGAGTTGAAGACTGAAAATATGCTAAGTTATTAATGCTGCTAGTACAAAAGTTACTACTGTTAGTGTAACTTAGTACTATTAGTATAACTTAGTACTGCTAGAGTAAAGTTACAACTTTTAGCATAAAGATTAGTATTGCTGGTACTTACTACTGCTTATGCTCAGTTAGTGCTGCTGGTTATAAAGATACAACTGTTGCTGACTTACAACTGCTTGGAGACGGTTCCTTTCGGATACCATAATCCTAAGTGACTAGTTCCTCTAATATACCTAAATATACGCTTTACGGCTTCTAAATGGATAGTCTTAGGATTCTCTTGGAAACGAGCACATAAGCAAATACTAAACATAATATCGGGCCTACTTGCAATAAAATAAAGTAAACTACCAATCATACCTTGATATTTTGAGCTATCCACGGAGTCGGCTTCATCATCCTTGGTGAGCTTGATCTCCGTTAACATTGGAGTCTTGGTTGGTTTGAAATCTTCCAATCTAAACTTCTTTAACATCTCCTTGATGTACTTGGATTGATTGAAAAATATTTTGTCTTCCATTTGTTTGATTTGAAGACCCAAGAAGAAGTTTAACTCGCCCATCATACTCATCTCAAACTCGTCGTGCATGATTTTTGCAAAATCATCACATAAGTTTTGACACGTGGAACTAAATATAATGTCGTCGACATATATTTGAACAATGATAAGATGTGATTTTGATTTCTTAGTAAAAAGTGTATTATCGACCATTCCCATTGAATACTCGTGTTTTATCAAAAATGCTTTTAGTCTATCATACCAAGCTTTGGGAGCTTGCTTAAGACCATACAAAGCCTTTTTAAGTTTATAAACATAGTTTGGTTTTTGAAAATCAATGAACCCCGGAGGTTGAGCAACGTAAACCTCTTCGTTTATAAAACCATTTAGAAAAGCACTTTTTACATCCATTTGATATAATTTAAAATCATTTGCACAAGCAATAGCAAGAAGTATTCTAATCGACTCTAATCTAGCTACCGGAGCATATGTTTCATCATAATCTATACCTTCTTGTTGATTATATCCTTGTGCTACTAATCTAGCTTTATTTCTAGATACTATACCATTTTCATCTAATTTATTTCTAAAGACCCATTTTGTTCCTATGACGGATTGACTTATAGGTAAAGGGACTAATTCCCAAACATCATTAGCTACAAATTGATTTAGTTCTTCTTGCATAGCTACAACCCAACTTTCATCTTTTAATGCTTCATTGACATTTTTGGGTTCTATTGTAGATATAAAACAAAAGAAATTACTATGATTTTGGGCTTGAGATCTTAAGGTTCTTTGATTAAGATTTCCTATGACTTGATCTAGTGGATGATTTTTGGACTCTTTAATGTTAATGATTTCGTCAACTTCTATCGACTCATCTTCTTCATTATTAGTATTTACTATTTTGGTATTCTTTCTAATGGCTTCTTCTTCACCAACATCATCATCAACCAATGGTGATAATTTGGTAGGAGGAGGACTTTCATCGAATGTCACGTTGAGTGATTCTTCGACTTTCATTGTATGTTTATTTAGTACTACATAAGCTTTACTATTTTGAGAATACCCTAGAAAAATACCTTCGTATGACTTTGGGTCAAACTTGGTTAGATAGTCTTTAGTATTCAAGATGAAGCACTTGCTTCCAAATACTTTAAAATATTCTAAAGAAGGTTTTCTACCTCTAAATATTTCATAAGGAGTTTTTCCTAGTATTGGTCGAATTAATATTCTATTTAGTATATAAGTTGACGTATCAACGGCATTACACCAAAACTTTTGTGGAATGGATTGTTCATTAAGCATGGTCCTAGACATCTCTTGTAAGGTCCTATTCTTTCTTTCTACTACCCCATTTGATTGTGGAGTACGTGGAGCCGAGAAGTTATGAGTAATGCCTTGTGCATCACAATAAGCTCCGAATTGTACTTCATTATCAAATTCCCGACCATGATCCGTTCTAATAGCTATTATAGAACTACCTAGTTGGTTTTGAATTTTTCTACTTAATATTTCAAATTTCTCAAAAGCTTCATTTTTAGTCTTTAGAAATCTAGTCCATGTATACCTAGAATAATCATCTACTACAACTAATGTGTATAGATTACCTTCATAGCTTTTAATTGTCGATGGACCAAATAAGTCCATATGTAATAATTCTAAACATCTTTTAGTGGAAACCATATTTTTAGCTTTATGACTTGCATGAGCTTGCTTCCCAATTTTACAAGCATCACAAAAATGTTTATCATATTTTAGCTTAGGTAAGTTTCTAACTAATTCTTTAGATGACAACGATTGAATTAAACGCATATTTGCGTGACCAAGTCTTCTATGCCATAAGGTAGAGTTATCTACTACTATGGCGAGACATAATTTGTCTTAAGACTTATTTCCTAATTTCATTACGTATAGACCATTTTTCCTAATCCCATTTTCTATGATTTTACCATCTTTAATTATTTCACTACCTTCTTCCGTGAATAAGACTTGACACTTATTGTCACAAATTTGATCGACACTAAGTAAGTTAAAAGCTAAGTTATTAACGTGTTCTACATTAGATATAGTAAGAGAGTCATTAGAGATTGTACTTTTACCTATGATCTTTCCTTTTAGGTTACTTCCAAAAACAACATTACCTTCGTCGTATGCTTTGTAGGTAGAGAATAAACCCTTGTTACCGGTCATATGTTTGGAGCAAACACTATCTTTGATCCACTCATCCGGTTCCAAGCATGTTCTCAAGCATACCTGTTTCAACAAAAACAAATTCAAGTGTTTGGTCCCCAATATCTCATGGGTCCAAAAATGTTAGTGTTGTACATCCCTTGCATTTGTTGCAATTGATTAGGATATTGAAATGGGATACAATTTCCCATATGTACAAAGCCTTGATTTTGTTGATTGTTCTAATTCATAGGGTGAAAGTTTTGATGAATTGGTTGTCTAGAGTTTCTCCTAGATTGAGGTGTGTTGTATCTTGGTTGAGAAGGAATGTTCTTTTTAGGTGGAGGTGTTTTCGATCTAGACTCGGTTTTGACATAACCTATGCCACTTTTAGGTGATGGTTTTAAAGACGGTTTCTTTGACTCATCAATGCTATTATGTATTAGTTTCTTCCTAGTAATAATAAAATCTGATCTAGAAGACATAGGTGGAATATAAACGTGTTCTGTCCCTTTTTCGCCATAGATGCGACTCACGGATCCAGGTAAGGTGGATCCGTGCACCTTTATGGTGGATCCGTCCGTCCCCTTTTCAGCGGACGATCCAACAAAACTGATGGTTTTAGTTCCGCTTGTTGACGCTTTATCGCTATCAAATCCTAGACCTATTTTGCAATTAGGTGACTTTTGATTGTTTAACATTTCTCTTAGTGAATTAGCACTTTTATCAAATTTAACAAATTTAACTTGAGTTTTTTTAAGTTTGGCGTTTTCCAATTTAATTTCATCACATGACTTACACGTAATCTTAATTTCTTTATTTCTCTCAAGTTTCTTAATTTTCTCGTTCAATTCTAAAATTTCTTTTTCTAAAAGATTTCTTTTAGTTTTCAAAATTTTATTCTTGTTAATGATTTTTAAGCTAATTTCACATAAGCTATTGTATTCTATTTGCATACTATCATTATCAAGAGAAGATGCACTATCACTATAATGAGAAGAGTTAAGAGTTACCTCATTCGGCGATTGAGCCATGAGACAAGTTTCATTGTTGGTTTTGTCTTCGGCGTCATTTTCGCTATCGCTCCAAAAACCTCCAATGAAGGCCTTTTGATCTTTGTTGTGAGATGGTTTTGGACAATCGCCAATGAGATGATTTGGATCACCGCATCTAAAACATTTCCGGTCACTCTTTCCTTTCTTCTCATCTCTTTGTCAGAATGACTTCTTTTGTTCTCTTGGTTTCCGAACAAATTTACCCTTTCTTCTAAAGAACTTTTTAAAGTTCCTTACGGCCATAGCATATTCTTCGTCATCGCTTCCGGATGTCGAAGTTTCATCATCACTAGACTCTTTCTTAGCTTTCAAGGCAATAGACTTAACTCTTTCCTTTTTGCCTCTATAAATTTCAAAATCCTTTTCCATGACTACTTCATGTACTTTTAGATTGTCGATGAGCTTGTCTAGAGCTAGTGATGATAAATCTTTCGATTCTTCAATCGTCGTGACCTTTGCTCTCCATTTAGGATGTAGAGCCCTAAGAAATTTCCTAACATAGTTCTTGCTAGAGAAACCTTCATCAAGGGAGGAATAGGAGGTGGCTCATTTGCCAAACGTTCAATGGTTGCAAAGGATGGTCTAGAAGGTGATGGATTCATTGTTGATGGTGGAAGATCATCTAGCACATCAAGTAAAGATGGAGAAGATGGTGGAGTAGAGAACAAGAGTTCAATGGGATCAAGGTTAATAGTTACCGGTGAGGTAAGCTTCGATGGTTGAGTAGGAGCGGGTGGTGGCGAAGTCAATGGAGGAGGAGTTGAATTTAGGAGTAAGCAAGCATTTTCATGGGATTTTATTGTGTATTGATTGGATTATGGTTGGAGGTGGATTTGGAGAAGTTGGTGGGGCTCCTGATGTGTAGTCCGACGGTGGAGAGAATGGTTGATAGGGAGGAGAAGAAGTTTTGGATTGACAAAACAACATGGCCTAACACTAATTCTTGTGGTTCATTTTAGATTAGTTTTGTTTTCTTTAAGCATTGTGAAGAAAGGTAAGACAAGAGAGGTAGGAGTGAAAGAGAAGAGCAAAAAATGGTGCACTATTTATAGAAGTAGATTTGAGGTGGACTTAAATGTTTTACTTGTTACTTTAGTTAAAATCTAATGATCAGATTATGGCAAAGGTCAACTTCTATTCTTAGTGCCTAATTTGTTGTGTCAAGGAGGGAAACTTGGATTTAGATTTGAAATATATTATATTAATAGCTGAGAACAGGTCCTGCCGGTGCTATTCTAAAAAGGGCACCGATTTGAAATCTGAATGGCACCGGCCGACGGGCAGAACAGGGTTTTTGTAGTAAGTTTTTTGAGTAAGTTGTGATTTGTTAGTGATGCAGTTTTTCTTTGACTCGAATGACAGAAAAATTTGTTATATTGTGAAGGAGAAAATCCTCTAGGCACTCCTTATGTAGCTACAATAAACGTGTTTGAAACGACATTATTGACAATGTGTTTCTTTGAAGACGTTCACGAGACCAAAAAAAATTATTTGTAATTAAAGAAGAATAAACACAAGAAAGCTTTTAGATTTAAGCGTTTGGTTCCATTAATCCAAGACAGTGTCGAAAGAAGTTTGAAAGTTCTCATTTAAGTGGTTTGGTTAGAAATGTCGGCATTATTCGCCCTTCGGATGCAACCTTTTGGATAGAGATATGACCTTTTGAACGTTATCACAGAGAAAATGATGACGGATTTCTATATGTTTAGTTGCGTGAGTGAAGAACGGGATTTTTGCTTAAGTCTATGGCTCCTTTTATTGTTCACACACGAATAGGTAGCATGTAACTTAACTTCATAATCTACTAGAGCTTGTTTCATCCAATAAGGCTTATGAACATTTCATCTTTCGGGCGGACACGTATTCGGCTTCGGTGGTTGAGATAGCTAAGGCGGTTTGTTTCTTAGACATCCATAAGGTGAGACAACAACCTACAAAGGTAGATACACCACTAGTGCTTTTTCGGTCGACATAGTCTCTCACGTGGTCAGAATCGGCATAGACAATAGTCTCAAGACGGGTTCCCTTGGGATACCATAAGCCTAGGTGAGAAGTACCTTTGATGTAACGGAAGATTCGTTTTATGGCTTCGAGGTGAGAGGTTTTAGGAGCTTCTTGAAAACGAGCGCAAAAACATACACTAAACATGATATCAGGGCGACTAGCGGTTAGATAGAGTAAACTACCAATCATACCACGGTATTTAGTGTCGTTGATGGGTTCGCCCTCTTCGTCGGGGGTGAGTTTGGTTTCAGAGGACATAGGAGTTTTGATTGGTTTGGCGTCTTCAAGACCGAATTTCTTTATAATTTCCTTTACATATTTAGATTGATTGAAGAAGATTCCATCTTCTAGTTGTTTGATTTGTAAACCAAGGAAGAAATTCAATTCACCCATCATGCTCATTTCAAACTCATCATGCATGATTTTGGAGAAATCATCACATAAGTCTTGGCAAGTTGATCCGAAGATGATGTCGTCCACATAGATTTGGACAATGATGATATGTGAATTCTTTTTCTTAGTAAATAAAGTGTTAATCTTCTCAAGACGATGGGTAATTATGACCAAGAAGAAAGGCTTTGAGTCGATCATACCAAGCCTTGGGTGCTTGTTTGAGACCGTAGAGAGCCTTTTTGAGTTTAAACACATGATTAGGTTTTTCAAAATCTACAAATCCGGGAGGTTGGGCTACATACAATTCTTCGGTTTTTAAAACTTTAGGAAATCCACCTTTTGAATCCATTTGAAGAGTTTTAAAGTCATGAGCACAAGAATACGCAAGAGATAGGATTCTTATAAATTATAATCTTGCACGGGGGCTATAGGTTCATGAAGTCTATGCCTTATTGTGGATTGTATTCTTGTGCTACGAGTCTTGCTTTGTTCTAGTCACGACACCATTTTTCGTCATGTTTGTTTTTAAAGACCCCATTTTGTATCGATGATAGTTAGGTTTTTGGGGGGAGGAACAAGACCACCAACCATTCATTAGTTTAATGATTTAGTTCTTCTTGTTAAACATTCCGACCTATTTTCTAATTTTAAAAAAAACTTATTTTGCCCTTTGACTTTTTGAGTCTGATTTGACTTTTTGACTTTTGGTCTTTTATTGTCACATAAAAGCAATTACCGCGTAACCGGTAAATTTTTCGAAACATATTTCTAAATAATAATAATATTTATTATTAATCTTCTCATTGATGCAAAGCTATTTCTAACTTATGGGAAACTTGAAAACGAAAAAAAAGTTATATGTTATTTCTACAGCTGACGTAATCAAAACAACGAACCTCTAAATCACGTTTTCAAAACTCTGACTCTAAAGCAATTTAATGTAAATTGATATTTCGAACAACTTTTTAGTTTTACCCGAGACTTGAAAACAAGCAGAAAGGGGCTAAAACAGCCTCGCAAAATTTTGCGCAGCGACCACAACATCGCGTTACTACACAAAATAATTAATTTATTTTTATTCTCACTATTTATTTATGAAAAGAGTATACGTATAAATAAAATCATTTAACATTTTATTCAAAAGCGTTTGTTGATAACGCGAATATTCGAGTTAAAATTAATTTTATTTTCGGACAAGGCATAACCGAGTCATCAAATAAATAACAAATATTTTTATAAATGTTATAGAAATATTTAAGAAATACTATCAAGTAAATACTCATTTTTATCAGAAAAATGATTTGGAACGCAATGGCGCAAGTTTCGTATTTTGAATCATAGTTCGTCGCTCAAAGTGTCACGACACGTTATTTTACAAAATAATACTCAAAAGTTACACTTTTAGTCCCCGTGGTAATATTTACAAAAATTACCCCAAACTTATTAATACTTGCCACTTTACTTTATAAGTTTTTATATATATATAAAAACTTTACATTTTTGTTTCATATATACAACACACACATAAAAACACACACCTCTCTCTCTCTCCCTTATTTTTTTCCGGCTGCCACCACCACCCTCCGGCCACCGCCGCCGCCGAAAAACTTTTCCAGCGAGTTTTCCGGCCGAAACCAAAATTGTTTCTCATCACCCGATCTATCCGATCCATTATGTCACTCGTCGCCACGCGCCGCCCTCCACACGCCGCCTTGCCAACCCTCTACAGCCAAAGCACTCCTCCTCCAATTCATCACCACCTTCATCTACATCTTCATGGCTCTTCGTTATACACTGTCGCCTCCTCCAGCGGTGCGTTCGTTTTTATTCGTCAACCCCTATCGAGGGTGTTTGTTTCGGCTGTTTAACCGACCACCACATGGGGTGAGATCGGTATACTGTTCACCACACAAAAGGGTGCGTTCGGTTTATTTTAAGCACCATGGGTGCGTTCGGTTTGGCTGTTAAAACAGCCAAGGGTGCGTTTGATTTGTTCATAATACGGATTAGGGTGCGTTTGGCTTGGTAAAAACAATAAGGGTGCGTTGGCTGTGTTAGCACCGAACATGTGCGTTTAGTTTAGCAGGTTAGCAGCTAGGGGTGTTCGTTTGGTTTTGTTTCGGCACTAAGGGTTGGCGGTTTATATGTAACACCACGAGGGTGTGTTTGGTTTGCTAGAATCAACTGTGCGTGCATTTTAGTTTACAACAGGTTAGGGGGCGTTATGGGTTTCGGGTCATCAGTCAAAAATGGGTGCGTTTGGGGGGGTGTTTTTGTATATGCACCACACCTCACTAGGGTGCGTTTGGTATGGCGTTTTACAGCCTAGGTGCGTTGTTTATAGTTTATCAGCCCACAAGGGCCGTTTGGATCTCGGGTATATGCACAAGGGGTGCGGTTGGTTTTTTTAAATGGCAGCAAGGGCTGCGTTTGGTTGGCTGTCTTACATCCGAATAGGGTGCGTTTGGTATATATAAAAATTACTAATAAAATATATACCAAGACTTTATATATATATTAAAAATTAGATCGGATGGTGGTTAATTGGTTAAATAAATGTGATATTGATTACCTTGTTTAGTTTATATATTATTTAAAAATTATGCGGTTGTTTGATATATTGATTCGTGTATTATGGAAAAACATTTGATTTTCATAAATATTAGGAAAAGTTATATAAACAGGAAAGTCATGACGAAAATTTCTATATTTAGTATGTTTTATCATGAAACATCTCTATTTATTTTAGAAAGCCCGATAAAATAAAAACTAAGGTTTATTTTTTGGATATATTAAAACTATAACTGTAAAATAACTCGACAACGAATAAGAACATTTTACTTTTACAAAAATGAGATAACAATTTTTGCCTCGATCTTCGATAGGACGAAAGATTTTTTATAAAACTATTATTTTATAAATTCATGACTAGAGGAAATCCATAACTTTCGTAAAAGCTATTACAACATCAGTGTGTTTAATCATAACTTTAAGAGTGTTGTCTATCTTTTATGCAATTGGAATTTTTATTAATTAAAAATTGGTTGTCGAGATATTTGGTTTAAATGAATTACTCACATTATTATTATTACTTGCAAAGCATTATATACGTCACATTAATCTTTGGATTGTTTGTCTTTGTTATATAATTCACAGTATGAGTTATATAATGGGTTTATTTTTCATATGTAATATATAAAGAATATATTACGTACTTTGCGTTTACTTTTCAATTTATTTATTTAACCAACCACCAAACTATTACAACTTGAAATCTAAATCTTTTGTCAACGTGTCGCGTTGATGTAACCATTCATCAGAAGCCCAAATACATTTATCCTAGGCTTGTGGGAATTAGCTGCTGTTAAGATATAATTCGCAACTTTCTTGATCAGTCGTTCGGTCTTCCGTTTGTGCTGTGCTCTAATATTGTGCAGTTCGCAAAATCGTTCTACAACATCAATGTGAGTTTATAGCCCCGTTTTACCATATATATTTCGTGGTTGAGAGCATGCTGGTTTACAAATGCATTACATGTTCGTTTAAACAAACATTGGGTTTTACATACTCATTTACATAGCTCGCTATGGGATACATTACTTGACTTCATTTTTTGTCACGAATGCATACTTTACTTTTGAAATGATTACGGATTAGCTTAAGCGGATTTAACTGATGACAATACCATTACTGCCCGGGTGTTCTTGGAGGGGACACCTGTAACGGGAATACATATTCTTTACATTACTGTCCGGGTGTTTTGGAAGGGACACCGGTAACGGGAGTACATATTCTTTAAATAAATGCCCGGGTGTTCTTAGAGGGGACACCTGTGATAGGTATATATAAGTCTACGTCACAACTTCATGAACTGTAAATCACTTGGAGGGTGAGCGCGAATGTTATGAAATAGATCTATTCGGGTGTGAATACCCGTTCGGGTGATTAGCTATCACTGGGCAAACGAACATTATAGCATGATGTCCACGCGAATGTTATAAAATAGATCTATTCGGGATTGACAATCCCTGTTCGGGTGATTTGCTATCACTGGGCAAACGAATGTTATAACATGCCGGAATACGATTGGTTGAGTCTTCTGGGCCAACAATTACATACACATGAAATTTTTTAAAAATTCTCGGGTGTTCTTGGAGGGGACACCTATGATGGGTACATATTATTTTCATTAATGCCCGAGTGTTCTTGGAGGGAACACCTACGATGGGTACACTCTTACTGTGCCTTGAATAAAGTGGCATGCATACAAGTCTACGTCGCAGTTTCATGAACTTAGAGTAATTGTAATCATTGTATTATACACACATGAATATTTACCGTGCCTTGAATAGAGTGGCAATACATACTTGAAACATTTTGGTGATATATATATATAAATATCATGAATGCTTTGAACAATTGCGGTACAACGTTCATATGTACATTTTTGTAACAATTTGGGGATTGAAATGGTCATGCATACTTTACAACTATTTGATTTCTGAATAAATCTCTTAACATATATTTTGGTACAAGAATTTAAAGATTTAAAATGGTCATACACACTTTACGAACCTTGGTACATACATTTATCTTAAACAAATCTATGAACTCACCCAACTTTATGTTGGAACATTTTTAAGCATGTTTTCTCAGGTGAATTGAGATTGCTTGGCCTACTGAGTTCACTGCCCGTCTAAATTGACAAAATTTCATTTTGGATTTCTAACCTTACATACAAGGTATATTAAATCGATCGCGCTGCGCGAGCGCCCACCTCCCACCCCCCCCTCGACACCTTTTTTAAGCTTTTCATTGTGTTGAAATTTTAGGACAAAAACATTTATTATTATTTCAAGGAAATCAACGGTGTTACTTTTTCAACTATACATTTAGAGGTCTGTTCTTTGATATCGTGCGTCTGTGTGGTATTATAATATAGTAACGCTCCCCCAGAACATTTCGCTTGGGACATATTTTTTGGGGGTGTCACAGATTGGTATCAGAGAACGGGTTTTAGGAGTCTAGGGTGCATGCTTTACCTAGACTATAATGTTTTAACATGCATTGTTCGCAGCAACATTTTTTAAGTGCACACAACGAATTGCCACTACTTGACTTAACTTTACTTGTTGCATTAAGTGTTAAGATGACCATTACATTTGTATATATAATATATATGCTTGACATCTTTTGAGTTTATCGTCACATTATATTATATAATTATCGAGTTGTTTGGATAATTTCGTAGCTATGATATTGACATTGTGAGTGCACACATGGTCTGCATTGATTACCTCTGACTTGTGACGGTAAACATATGGGTCTCAGCGGTATTCTTTGTATTTGTGTGTAGATCTATGGCCACATCATTCGTTCTCTGTCATTGTAAGTTAAACAATGGTCTCTAAGAATATTATTTTTCTTCATAGCTTTATACAATATCGTATTACCGGAGACCGCTTATAAGTGTTGTTTACATGGGATTATGTATGAATCTAAGTATTACAAGTCTTGTATGGGCGGGACTTGTATAATAGGAGGATTTGATCTGTTATCGGTATGTTGACTCGTTCATAGAGACCTTTAACTTGTTTACTCTAACCGAGTACTCATTAACTATCTTGAACTCTAGGTCGATATTCCTTGGTAGTTTTACTCCCCGCCTCTGAAGACGAGTTTTAAACACTCGCCCCATACTCATTAGAAGCACATGCATCGTCATGTTATCCATCACCTTGAAGGTTATGTGAGTACGCGTATTGCATCGGAAATTATTAAGTAGGATGATTTATAATCTCTTTATTTGAAAAGATTAGGACGCCTCTTCAGTTAAATAAAAAAATTGTAAATCCCCAAACCATAAGTTATCATTTCTTACTTACATAAATTAGGACGCTCATTTATGTAAGTAATGAATTATAAATGAGTGGGCTTAATGGTATCCGATAGGAGACGAGTATGAACTCGAACCCGATAATCACCAGAATCCGTTAAGAAGATCTAGAAACACAATCGTGTCTTACCACTCAGCAGAATCTTAAGGCCTCGCTCGAACTACCTTATCTTATTCTTAAGTTATTATTTTTGCCGTTGCAAATCCTCGCGATCACGAACTGTTCGTGGAACTAACAGACTTGTTACACACTTGAACTAATGGAGTTGATTCATCCTCGAACTAACGACTGAGTATCATATTCCACCGTCTATCGCATAAGCTCTCCCGCGAGCTCCTCCCATTTGTTGAACTTGATTCGGGTGACATCCTTTCTTGAAATGTCCTCACTCTCTGCATCCCATCACCATTTGTTATAGTTATTGACGTTATGGTCGCTGCTGTTTGGTCCGGGAGCGGTCCCAGCTGGTACAACTTTATCCAATAGATAATGCAAACCCCATTATAAACCAATGTAAACACTTACCGACAAATCGATATTTGAATATTCATTACGGGCCTCTAGTAAGAAGTTTAGGCTCGCGACTACTTCCTAGTACTACCAAGTAGTCGAATAATTACAACCATTAGCATCGTATGTAATTAATTCATTTAAACATTACAATTATTCAAGAAGAGACTCTGCCTTAAACATTTATAGCGCGTTTATATCAATCATGGAACTTGTAGCGATATGTTCATGTAATACCTATTCTGAGCACCGGTCATGGGCGTGGTGGCTGCGACGATTTTCTTGAGTGGTATTCTGAATTTTAAATCACAAATAATAAATTCACGTGGATTTAAGCGTATCATACACAGGGGGAGATATAACGGCATTGTGTTCATAAGACTATAATGATTTTTTTTAGATACATTTTGAAGGATTAAAATATCCTGGTCAACTAGCCAAAATTTCTGGGTAAATGAGATAGTGTCGAAACACATAATTTTTGCTGAATAAAAGTTACTCAGCGTTTTGTATAGAAAACGGTTTATTATATCTTAAATTCTTTCTTGGTTACACAAACGGTAACCAAATTTAATCTCGGGACGAGATTTCTTTAAGGGGTTGGTAGGTATGTAACATCCGACAATTTTTGCAATTTTATTAACTATTTTGCCCTTTGTACTTTTGGGTCTGTATCTTGACTTTTTGACTTTGGCTATTTTATTTGTCACATATAAAAGCAATTAGCCGCGTAACCGGATAAATTTTCAGAAAATATTTTAATAATAAATTCATATTTATTATTTCATAATCATGGGCCAAAGTTACATCTCTCATGTGCTAAGTTATTTCTGCTTACTCAAATTGAACGAATAGTCTATATGCTATTTCTAAGCTGACGTATCAAAAACGAACCCCTAAATCACGTTTTCACAGCTCGGACTCTAAAGCAATTTGATGTAAAACGATATTTCGGACAACTTTTTAGTTTTACCCGAGACTTGAAAACAAGCAAAAAGGGGATAAACAGCCTCGCAAAATTTTGCGCAGCGCACACAACGCGTACCGACACAAAAATAATTAAATTTATTTTTAAGTATCACTATTTATTTAATGAAAATATTAAATAAAATCATTTAACATTTTATTCAAAAGCGTTTGTTGATAACGCGAATATTCGAGTAAAAATTCATTTTATTTTCGGACAAGGCATAACCGGGTCACCAAATAAATAACAAATATTTTTATAAATGTTATACAAATATTTATGAAATACTATCAAGTAAATACTCATTTTTATCAGAAAAATGATTTGGAACGGAATGTCGCAAGTTTCGTATTTTGAATCATCCGTTAAGTCGCTCAAACGAGTCCCGAACCGTTATTTTACAAAATAATACTGAAAAGTTACACTTTTAGTCCCTGTGGCAATATTTACAAAAATTACCCCAAACTTATTAATACTTGCCACTTTACTTTATAAGTTTTTATATATATATAAAAACTTTACATTTTTTTTCATATATTACAACCACACTTTAAAACACACACCTCTCTCCATATCAATCATTTTTTTCCGGCTGCCACTCTCCACCCTACCGAACACCGCAGTCCAGATCAGCCGCCGCCGTCGCCGTAAAACTTTTCAGGCGAGTTTTCCAACCGAAACCAAAATTGTTTCTCATCACCCGATCTATCCGATCCACTATGTCACTCGCCGCCACGCGCCTCCACTGCCGCTGCCACCCCTTTTACCGCAGCTCCATCACACATCCCATCTTCACACCACTTCATCTCCTTCACTCATGGCTTACCTTCGTCAACACGACACCACTGTGTGCACTCCATGGGTGGTTCGGTTTTTCTTATAAAACCCCTTTGAGGGTGTATTGTTTCGGTGGTTTAACGACACCACCAAAGGGTGCGTCGGTTTACATGTTACGCATCAAAGGGTGCGTTCGGTTTATTTTAAGCACCATGGGTGCGTTTTTCGTTTGCTGTTATAACAGGACAAAGGGTGCGGTTGATTTGTTCATATAATTAGGAGTTGCGGGTCTGCGTTTGGCTTGGTAATATACTATAGTTGAGCATTGGCAGTTGTTGTGTTAGATCCGAACAGGTGCATTTAGTTTTGCAGGTTAGCAGCTAGGGGTGTCTCGTTTTGGTTTTGTTTCGGCACTATGGGTGGTGGTTTATATGTAAAACACCTCCGAGGGTGTGTTTGGTTTGCTAGAATCAACACGTAGGGTGCGTTTTGGTTTACATCAGGTTAGGGTGTGTTGGGTTCGGGTCAACAACTGAAAATGGGTGCGTTTGGTTTTTATAAGCACCACAAGGTTGCGTTTGGATGGCTGTTTTACAGCCTAGGGTGCGTTTGGTTATAGGTTTATCAGCTACAAGGGCGTTTGGATCTGGGTATATGCACCAAGGGGTGCGGTTGGTTTTATTAATGGCAGCAAGGGCTGCGTTTGGTTGGTGCTCTTACAGACCGATTAGCGGTGCGTTTGGTATATATCATAAATTATTATTAAGTTTATATTCCAAGTCTTTATTACATTTATATATATTTAAACATTTGTTCGGATGTGGCTTCTATTGTTAAATTCATTGGGTTGATTGATTACCTTGTTTAGTTATTTATTTAAAAAACATGCGGATGTATGTAATATTGATTTTCGTGATTAAGTGGAAATACATTTAGTATTACATTAAATATGAGAGGAAATTGTTATATAAACAGGAAAGTCATGACGAAATTTATATAAATTTCTATATTTAGTAATGTTTTACTATAACCTCTATTATTTTTAGTAACCCGATAAATTGAAACTAAGTATATTTTAAGGATATATTAAACTATAACTGTACAATAACTCAACAACGAATAAGAATTATACTTTTACAAATGAGATAACAATTTTAGCCACGATCCGTCGATAAGACGAAAGATTTATTTATAAAATATTATTTTATAAATTCCTGACTAGAAGGTAAAATCATAACTTTCGTTAAAACTTTTTACTAACATCAGTTGTTAATTCAAACTTTAAGCGTGTATGTTACTTTTATACAAAGGGATTTTTATTATTAAATTAGTGTCGAATTATTTGGTTAATTACTTACTCACACTTATTATTATCATAGTTGCAAAGCATTATATACTCACATAATCTTGCGGAATTGTTGTCTTTGTTTATATAATTCACTGTTATGAGATATATAAGGGTTTATTTTTATTATGTAATATATACAAGAAGTATATTTACATACTTTGCGTTCACTTTTAAATTTATTTATTTAACAACCACAACATATTACAACTTTTAAATCTATTTCTTTATCAACGTGTAGCGTTGATTGTATCCATTCATTGGAAAGCCCAATTAACATTATCCCTATAGGTAGTGGGAATTAGTTGTTAAGAAAAATCGCAACTTCTTGTTAGTAGCCGTTCACGGTCTTACCGTTTGTGTTGTGTCTGAATATGTGCAGTTCTGCAATCGTTCTACAACATCATGTGAGTTATAGCCCCACGTTTTACATGTTTTCATTTATATTTTTGAGGTGAGAACAATGCTTGTTTACAATGCATTTACATGATCGGTTTACATTTGGTTTACATACTCTATTACATAGGGCAGCATATGATACATTACTTGACTTCTTTTTTGTCACGAATGCATACTTTACTTTTGAAATGATTACAGATTAGCTTAAGCGGATTGAACTGATAACAATAACATTACTTCCCGGGTGTTCTTGGAGGGGACACCTGTAACAGGAATACGTATTCTTTACATTACTGCCCGGGTGTTTTGGAGGGATATGGTAACGGGTAGTTACATATTCTTTAAATTTAATGCTCTGGGTGTTCTTGGAGGGGACACTGTGATGGGTTATATTTAAGTCTAGTCACAGCTTATGAACTGTAAATCACTTGGAGGGTGAGCACGAATGTTATGAAATAGATCTATTCGGGTATGAATCCCCATTCGTGTGATTAGCTATCACTAGGCAAACGAACGTTATAGCATGATGTCCACACGGATGTTATAAAATAGATCTATTCGGGATTGACAATCCCCGTTTGGGTGATTAGCTATCACTGGGCAAACGAACGTTATAACATGTCAGATACGATTGGTTGAGTCTTCAGGGCCAACAATTATATACACATGAAAATTTTCAGAAATGCCGGGTGTTCTGGTGGGGAACATCCTATGATGGAGTACTATTATTTTTTTATGCACGCAGTGTTCTTGGAGGGGTGCACCTACGATGGGTACACTCTTACTGTGCCTGGAATAAAGTGGCATACATACAAGTCTACATCGCAGTTTCTTGAACTTAGAGTAATTGTAATCATTGTTTTATACACACATGAATATTTACTGTGCCTTGTATTAGTAGTGGCAATTAATACTTGAACATTTTGAGGTATATATATATAATTATCATGCATGCTTCTTGAACAATGCGAGGTTCAACGTTCATACGTACATTTTTATAATTTATTTGGGGATTGTTTGGTCATGCATACTTTACAACTATGTGATATCTAAAATCATACTACATTTTGGAAGGACATTTAAGGATTTAAATGGTTATACACACTTTACAGAACCTTGGTTCAACATTTATACTTAAACAAATCTATGAACTTACCAACTTTATGTTGACACTTTTTAAGCATGTTTTTCTCAGGTGAATTAGATGTTTGGCCTACTTGATGTGCACTAGAGTCTAAATTTGACAAGATTTCATTTATGGATTTCTACTTACATACAAATGATCAAATCTCGTTAGGTTGTTTTCAGCTTTTAAATTGTGATGCAATTTTGGACCAAAACATTATATCACTTTCAAGGAATCAACGAGATACTTTTCAAAACGACACATTTAGAGGTCGTTCTATTGTATCTAGCGCTGTGTATTATAAAGTAACGCCCCAGGACATATTTCCGCCTCGACATATTTTTGGGGGTGTTACATCTTGCATAGCCATAGTCCAACTTTTGTCTTGTATGGCTTCTTTAATGTTTTTAGGTTCTACGAAGGAGACAAAACAAAAGAAGTTGCTTTGGTTTTGAACTTGGGATCTTAGAGTTCTTTGATTAAGGTTTTCTATGATGGTTCCTAAGGGATGATCTTTAGATTCTTTGATGTTTGAGATTTGTTTGTTTAATGGTTCTATTTTCCTTGACGTCAATAAGTCTTTACTTTGGTATTCTTATGATGTCGCTTCTTGTTTATAACACACCAGTCATCATCTACTAAAGGAGGTGAATTAGGAGGAGGAGTTTCATCAAACTTAACATTGAGAGATTCTTCAACTTTCATGATTTCTTTATTTATAACTACATAAGCTTTACTATTAGGGGATATCCTAAGAAAACACCTTCGGTCGATTTAGGGTCGAATTTTGGTTATGGTAGTTTTGATATTTAAAATGAAACTTTACAACCAAAAAGTTTGAAGTATTCTAAGTTGGGTTTCTACTTGAAAAGATCAAAAGGAGTTTTTTCAGGGAAAAGCTAATAAGATCATATTTAGAATGTTTGGTAGATGGTGTCAATGCATTACACCAATTTTTTTTTTATGAGGAATCAATTGTTCATTTAACAATGTTCTACTCATTTCTTGTAGTGTTCTATTCTTACGTTCAACTACCCCATTTGATTGAGGAGTACGTGGAGCCGAAAAATTATGGGTAATGCCATTAGCATCACAAAAAGCTACGAATTGTTACTTATTATCAAATTCTCAACAATGTTCCGTACGGATTGAAAATATGGTGGCCAACCCTTTTGGATTGAATCTTTTTTACTTAGAATTTCAAAAATGTATCAAAAGCTTCATTTTTATGTATTTAAAAAATATTGGTCAAGTGTATCTTGAATAGTCGTCACCATCAACAAAAGTGTAGAAGTTGCCTCTGTACTTTGAACGGCCGTCGGACCAATCAAGTCCATATGCAAAAGTTTCTAGGAATTTTGAGTAGGTGAAACATGTTTTTAGCTTATGGCTTTCATGTACTTGTTTTCCACCGTTGGCAATGCGTGTGCCTAAAAGTGTTTTTCAAAATTTAGTTTGGTAAGTTCTACAAGCTCCTTTAGATGATGCGATTGTATTAAGTTACATATTGGCGTGACCCAATCTTCGATGCCATAAGGTCGATGTTCATCTTAGAAGTTTGACAAAGGCGTCTTTTGGTGAGATCCCCATTTTCATAATTAATGGCTAGTTACCTAATGCCTTTTCCTCTGGTTTTGACGTTTTTTAATTATTTCGCTATCCGATTTCACTAAATAGTACCTTGCACTTTTACGCAATTTTGAACTATGCTAAGAAGATTAAAACTGAGATTTTCTACATGACTAACATCATTGATGGTGAGAGAGTTATGAGAAATTGTAACTTTGACGTTGATCTTGCTTTTAGTGTTACTTACCAAACATACCCGTTACCTCCATTAAAAGTTTTACTAGATGAGAAGAGATATTTGTTATCCGTCATATGTCTAGTACAACCGTCTATCTTGGATCCATTCATCGGGTCAAGTTTCACTTTTGACGTACTAGATACATAAAAAACCAATCAAGCATTTGGTCCCCAATATCTCATGGGTCCGTTAGTGTTATACATACCGTTTGGTTGTCCCATGTATGGAAATGGAGGAAAAGGACTCCATTGATTATACATAGGAGGTTAAAATTGTTGTTCAGGTTGTGTTCCATAGTTCTAACCTACTTGGCGATAATCACTTTTGGGGTATAGGCTACTTAGGTCTCCTCATGGGTCGTTTTCTAGGGGGCATTTGGATTTACTTTTTTCATGTCCTTGACCAAGTTTTAGAATTGGTGGTAGTTTGTTACCTTTTGGTGCGCCTAAAATAGAATTTTTGGTAATTAGTACGGAGTCATTTTGTTTAACTATGTTGGTTTCTAAGTCTTTTTCTTTTTCTGTACTGTCATCAGACACCCGGTGCTGTTCGATTGAACAAGTCGGTGTTGTTGATGAATGCACGGCAGCGGTTCTACAGAGAGCTTCTTAAGATGATCTCCTAAGATTTTTGATTTTAGTGTTTCTAGGGGAAGCTATAGTCTCTGTGTATCCTAATCCACACTTGTCTTTTGACGGTTTTTGCATTTCAACCATTTTTTGTAAAGACGAACTACTATTCTCGAAACTAGCTAGTTTTAATTTTAGAGAGTTAATCTTCTAATCTAGTTCATTACAAGCTTCACAATTTCTTTTCCTTTTTATTAATTTGTCTTAGATTTGGTTTTATGTTCGTTAATGGTCTTTTTGAGTGATTCATTTTTAGCCTTTAGATGTTTGTTTTTGTTAATAATTCTAAGACTCATTTGACAAAGTTTGTCATACTCATCTTCCCTAGATTCGTTATCTAAAGATGAACTACTATAGTAAAGATTATCGGATAGTACCTCGTTTGAGTGAGCCATGAGACAAATCTCTTCTTTCTTTGAGTCATCTCCACTATCGCTCCAACTTCTGACAACGAATGCCTTTTGATCTCCGGAAGAGTTTTTGGGACAATCACTAATGAAGTGATTTGGATCACCACACTTGAAGCATCTTCGATCTTCCCTTTTATCTTCCTTGATTTTTCAGAAGTTCTTTTTGTCGTCTAAGGCTGTTCGGACAAACTTGGCTATCTTCTCTATAGAATTCTTGATCACTTCCAGGCCATTTCGCATATTACCTAATCATCATTGCTATCCGAGGGATGTATCATCATCACTCAAGACTTGTCTTGCTTTAAGTGTGAGAGACTTGTACTTTTCTTTCTTGTTCTTTGCAATCTCCAAGTCCTTCTCAAGAACTACCTCATAGACTTTGAGGTTGCCAACAAGTTCGTCTAGAGATAGCTTTGACAAGTCTTTGGATTCCTCTATCGCCGTTACCTTTGGTCGCCATTTCGATGGGAGAGCCCTCAAGAATTTCCTAACATGGTTACGACTTGAAAAGATTCATCAAGTGATAGTGGTAAGTATTCCCGCCTGTCACGCGGGTGACCCGGGTTCGATCCCCGGCAACGACGCCAAAAATTGACAATGACGAAATTCAACCCTTTATATATATTAAATATAATAAATATATAAATATATAATAAGAATCAAAAATCTCAATGTAGAAAATCCGGAAGTATGATTCCCGGGTCGTTATCCCCAACGAGGAATGCAATGGAAAGTCGTTTGTCGGTTTGACATTTGATGCTTGAATGGAACAAAGATTATGATTGGTTTTCTAAATCTACGGGAAAATTTAATGCATTCTATACTAAAAACAATTAAAGCAACACAATTTTAAACTAAAAACGAAAACCGGGGATCCTAAAAACGCGACTTAAAACCCTAAGTTATCAAATTTTAATCCTAAAATGATCTTTTTGACTTTTATAAGTCCTAAGTGACTAAAATGTAAGAACAAAGAAAACTAGAACAAGAACGAAAGCGATTTAAGCTTGAAAACACGAAAAACGTGAATTGGATTCAATCCCGTTCTTTAAAAAATCAAATTTTGCAATTTTAACCCTACGAAAACAAATCTAATTTTCCTAGGTTCTATCTGATAAAATAAAATTTTCTAAAAAAAATTAGATTTTTTTGACTTTTTTATAATTTATTATGAATTAAAAACGATTTTAATGAAATTAAATGATTAAAAAATATTAAACTAATTATAAAAATTCTGAAAAAATTAGCAAAAGTGGCTTGAACAAAACTTATCCTAAGAAAAATAAGATGGGTAACACAGCTTATCAAATAAGCTGTTAAATAAGCTAAAACAACTTATAAGCAAAATAGGCTAAAAAGGTGATATAGTATAAATTGTGCAAACTCAAACGGAAAAGACCCAAGGGCGCTAGTGGTGAGTATGTTGTGTAAAAACGTTTGGTGAGAGGGGGTTGAGGTCCCGGGTTCGAGTCATGCTCACCTGGGACTTCCCCCAACTCCCAAATGTTTTTTATTTGCCATTTTTTTATAACTTTTTAGATAAGCAATAAATAAGCAACTTTTACGTAAACACTTTTTATATAAGCTACAAATAAGCACAAAAATAAGCTGTCAAAGTTGACAAAAAAAGCTTTTTACACTAAGTGACTTTTTGGCTAACTGTTAAGCATTTTGAGAACAAATAAGCTAAAACAGATACTTAACTACACCTAATAAGCATATTTGAACAAAAATAAGCAACTAAGATAAGCTAGAAAGACAGATTCACTAAAAAGGCTTTAATACTTAAAATTTTTAAGCTAAAATGCAAATAAGCTCTAACTTAAAGGAAATAAGCTAAAAGGGACTTAAACTAACCTAATAAGCTATACTAATCCTAAAATAAGCAAAATCAATAAGCAAATAAGCTTAAAAGAGCAAATAAGCTTTTTGGCTCACAACTGTTAAGCAAACAGCCAAAGGGGATTTTTTGAGCTTAAAAATAAGCTAGCAAACGGATCCTTATGGGTCTGAGACCTATACCACTAAAAAACTTGGCCAAAAAGCTATAAGAATCAACAAAGAAAACTGAGTTTGAAATTCAAATAAGCAGTTAAAAAGATAAGTGAAAAGCTAGTTCACTCAGACACAACACTTGGAAAAACTTTTTCAATCTTAACAAAACCTTACTTTTGAGCTTAAAAATAAGCAAACAAACAGAACCTTATGATCTTAAAACCTACAAACAGATCTAGATTAGACCTCAAAGAACAAGTATCAACATTCAAAAACCATTTTGAAATAAAGCATAAGCCAGAAAAAGCAATTGAAAAAGCATTTTCTTAAATTTTCAACACCTAACAATTTTTTTTGACATATGTGACAAAACTAAAAATGACAAATGCAGGCCTATTGACTTTGTTTCTAACCTGTTTTAAGACTTAAACAAACTCAAAAACATCATAAATACTTGCCATACAAAGATCTAATCACACAATTGATTAAATGAGCTTATGAGTTCACAGATTCAAGTATTGGGTTAAACAAACTATGATTTTGAGATTTATAACTTAAAAACTTAAACTAACTCACTTTTATGACTAATTTTACATAATTAAAACTGACTAAAGAACACAAAGCTAGTTTTGACCCATTTTCATAGTTAAACCAAACACCCCTTTAAATTCTGATTTGGCAATTTTAAGTTAATAAAAGCTATTTTAAACCACAATCTTCACAAGACCAGATATTGAAAAAGCTTAATAAGCAGTTTTAAGCGAATTTCAACAGCAGATAAGCACTAGAATAAGCCAAAATAAACTATGCTACTTTTTAAGCTATTATGACAGATTTATGACAAATACTTGCACAAATGATATTTAAACTATAAATTAAGCTAAACAAGCACTAATCATCATAAACAAACATAAATAAGTAGATAAGAACAGACAATAAGCACAGATAAACAGTAGAACAGTAAATAAGCTAAAATGTGAAAAAGGGAAAACTTACAAAACCCTTGCTTAAACAGGGCAAATCAATGCTCTTAGAGCTATTCTACAAGCTTTAGCTTGTCAAAAGACAAGCTAGTATTGTCCATAAGCTCTTCCATATCTGGCTTATCATCCAAAAATAAGCTGTGATATTTGAGAGTGGATTTATTTTTTAGTTTTTGGTAAATTTTTCTTAAGTACTTAAGCTATTAAGGTTACTTAATGAAAACAGTTTAGTTATATGCTTAAAATAAGAACTTAAAGTAGCTTATGAAAGACTTTTAACCAACAATGAAAACAGGAATTAGAACTTAAACTTTTGTAAACTTAAAACTTCCAATTTTCATTAAACATTAAAAAGGGTTACAAGGAAAGTTAAATTGACTAAAAATAAGCTGAATAATGAAAACTAGGTTAACTAACTGCCATTGAAGGCTTACACGAGTCCTATTTATAACAAGCTAATAAAGGTTCTAGGTCTTGGAGTCTTCATTGTGCTTTTTTACTAAGAGGGATTAGGGGTGTGTTTATTGTGTGAGTGAGCTCAAAAAGCAATATTGGCCATCAATTTTTAGTAGTGCCCAAGTCATATGATCATAATCATTGATTTCTTGTCATGTTCCCTTGTCGAATTAGGAGCTTGGGGATTGCCAAGGTGTCATTTGTTGGTTTGTATGGTGGGATAAGGTGTGTAGAGGTGTTGGTCGACAAAGTGGAGAAGAAAGGGGAATAGTGTTTTGTCTAGTGTTGCAGGAAAGGACACACTCTTTGTGTGGGAGATGTACAGTGTTCGCGCCCCTTTTAAAGTTTTAGAAAATGGCAAGTATGGCCCCTCAAGGCATAATATGTTATTACAACCACAGTCCTTGTGGTGTGCATCTTTGGTCCTTTTTGTTTGTAAATGTTTGCACCGTTAGTCCTTAAAGGACTAACGGTGTAAAGGTTAAAAGGGTTGGGATAACAGGATGTTATAAGGGTTTGATGGGTTTGGTTTTGGGCCTTGTTATGAGCCAGTTTGTTTTAAAAGGTTTTATAAGGATTTAGTATATAAGTGGGCTGACCCGGGCCCACTAGGTGGGTACAAGTGGGTCCACTTTTGACAATTTAGGTTTTCGGGTTTGGTTTTCGATGCTTTTTCCAAGGCTACTTCCCGGGGTAGACTTTGACTTTGTCTTTTTGACTTCTCACGGTCTTTGATTTGACTTTTCTTTCATGCTCTTTCTGTTCTCGTACTCGGTTTTGTCGTTTTGGCTTCGTTTTTGTCCTTTTCTTAGATATCCACTACCTGCACAATACATATGCAAAACATACAAATATAATGTAATTTTGGTACGTTTTTTGTCATTTAAGTCCGGTTTTAATGGAAAATGGTATGTGTAATTAAGCTCATACCAATTGTCGACTTATGTGAACTCAAGAGATATACACAAGTGTATATGATAGCGATGCAATAAGTAAATAAACAATCTACGAAATATGAACAAGTAAAGATAAGAAAGATCAAACCGATGACACAATGACTTATAGTGGTTCGGCTACGAAGCTCCTCTTCACCCTACTCCACTCCCCAAGTATCCAACTTGAGAGTTATCTTCACTATGTCAACAAGCTCCCTTTAGGCGGACGAAGAAAGTCCGTACACGTCGCTTACAACACTTTTTACGTACTAACCTAAATACATTAGTTCTCTAATCTTCAAGATAGAACGCACTCTAACACACTATGTATTATACTGGCCTAAATTCTAACCTATCATTACACATATGATACACAAACACATAACACAAGATATCAAGAATGAATGATTACACAAACGTGATGAAACAACTAAACTATTAACACTTAGCTTGAACGTCTTCTTGATGTTCTTCAATAAAGAGTGAATGAGTTTACTCTCTTGGTAATAGATCTCAGTAACAAGTAAAATATCAAAGAATAGATATAAGAAAAAATATTCGTGAGAAAATAATTGCTCAAGAGATGTATAAAATGAAAGCAATGAGGTTGCGGTATTTATAGGAGCAACCTTTTTGAAATTCAAATCTACCCAGGAGGAGTGATACGTGCGACTCATGATCTCCCAAGACCCTGGATCAATCCAGTGTATTTTGGTGATACCGTGGTGAGCAGGACAAAACATTTGTCATTTTGTGATTAACCCCGAAATCTGATACAAAATATTGTTATGTACTTATTAAAACAGTTTAATAATTCTTACATAGAAAAAATATTTCTTATAATCACTATGAAAAAAAAAAGATTTTTCTAGATTATTGAAACAGATTTGGAAAGATTGTTTTTCACTTAGTTAATCTATTTGTCTTCAAGATAAATATAACTAGCATATAATTAATCATGTGTTAACTCTAAATTCATTTGATTAATAGAGAAAAGATTTAGCAAATGAATAATAATTTTTTCTTTTATTATTAACTATGTTTTAATAATGTCTTATTCATAATTTAAGTGATTGTCACGTCAATTAAACTTTCGACTAAATAACTTGTTTACTAAACTTTATGTAGTATGACATGAATATTTTGTATATTATAAAAAAACATGAAGATTCCATTAAATATAAATAACGTTTTTGCGCGAATATTTGATTAAAGCAATACCACCTTTTTGATGGATACAAAAATATAAACTCATGCTTATTTAAAAGTTACTAAATAAGTATTTAGTAGATGAGTTTACATATCTTCTCCCCTTTTTTGTCGAAGCAAAAAGTGTTGTAGAGGCGGTCCTTGCAAGTCTTGTTTTTGACGAATGCTAAGTCACTTGGTTACGAATGCAAAGTAAAAAAATAACAACAAAATTGCAGGTGCTCCCCCTTGGTGTATACTCCCCCTTGCTTGGGGCACCAAGTAATTGAGCTATGGATGCGTTGCTACAAAACAAAGTTAGTAGGCAAGCAAATATATATATGATAATCACAAAAATGACACATAACCTTTCACATAATGAGCATACCATACATCCAACAAAACAAAACTACAAAAAATAATGTTAAATCCATTATAAGGGATAAAACATAAAATTTGGCATTAAAGCCATTACATGATAAGCTTAAACTAGAAAATTAAAGAAAGCAATTAAAAATCCTTAATCTTAGGATAGAAAACATTTTCCCATATAATCTGAGGGATAAGATGAGATGGTTATGCAGCTAATGCGGAAAGTAAGGTGGGTATGATGGAGAGCCAAGGTGGTGTCGAATGTATGAGAACATGTAGTTGACACGTTTCGGATTCATTTGATTTCCAATGCCTTGTGGAGCTACCACATATACGCAAACATGTTATGGAGTGAAGAGCAGAGCATTTGGAAATCTAAGCAAAATCCAAGATTATGGTTGATTGGGAAATTCTTGATTTCCAAGATTGAGTGGTGGATGGTGAAGGTTTTCAAATGGAGGTGCATTGTTGTGAAAGGAGAGTTGAGGATGTTAATTAATGTTAACTAAACAAAGTTGGGGTTGATGCAATGGTTCAAATTCAGGGTGTGGGTTTGGAAACCAGAGGTGTTCTAGAGAACCCACGAGTAGGTAGAGATGGATTAGAAGGGCCCGGTGGCCAATTATCCATGGTTTGAACATAGGGATCATTTGATGAAATTTGAGATGGAGGAAGTTCTTAAGGTTCTTGTTTTATCAGAATGACAAAACAAAGTTTAGGTGGAGGTGCAACGTGAGTTGGTGTCGGAGACTCACTTGGTGATGATGAAGAGGTGTAGTGTGTGCTTTTGCTAGAGATGGATTTTGATGGAGCTTGAGGTGGTGAAAGGGATTTCTTTCTAGGAGGTGGTGAAGGAGTTCTCTCATTTGGTTGTTCTTCACTTGAGGATGTGAGATTGACATAGTTTGGATACTTGACACTCATTCTTGCGGTTTTTCTTTTGAAGTTTGGTGAATTTGTTTTGGATGAACTAGTCATGGTTATGAACTAGCAAGGTTGTATATGAGAAATGTGGAGAAAATGTGAAGAAAATGGTGTTTGAGGGTGATGATTATAAGGAGAAAGTGGTGATATGAATTGTATAATGGTTCTTGGATTATATGGAGAACATGTTATATCCTAAGGTTTAAGATCCCACATAGTATCATATAGCATGGTTATAAGATAAAGTAGAAAAAGTTAAAAATAAAAAAATTCGAATTTTGGCGCCTGGACTGAGTGAGCTACGGATCCACCAAAATAACATACGGATCTACCATATGGTAGATCCGTGGGTCGCAAACTTTAACAAAAACGATCAGAACATCAATTTTCATCCCAAACACAAAACAAATTATCATGCAAGCATCATTATCATCTACCAAATAACATCGATATGATTAGATATTCATAAGGCATAGCATAATAAGGAGAGTACGTAGTTTGAACATCTAGTGTACGCATGCAAATTCAAGTAAACAAGTTAATAATCCAAAGAAACATTGATAAAACACTTAAAATGTTTCACAAACAAGTCTTTTTCCTTTTATGCAAAGAAAAATAAGTATTTTAAAATAAAGATTTAGTTGAGAAAAACTTACAATTATGAATGTAGATGTCAAGAAATGTATGAATCTATCTTAATTATGACTTGAAATAATGTTGGCGGGAATGCTCAATCTTGGGTTGTATGAGATGCAGGTGGAAGAAAAAGGCAAGTGGTCCAACAATTTAAATGTAGGGTATCATGTTGACTCACGGATCCACCTAAATACCACACAGATCTCCTTATGGTGGATCCGTGGTCCGCAAGTCTCCAAAAATACGGACATAGTTGATTTTTGAGCAAATTGAGATACGGTGTTGTGTTTTTGGCAATTGGAATGTGTTATACATACTATTAGGGGTATGTGATATAATTTTCAGAGTCGACGTCCAAGTTTTGAGTGAACCGTGTAACTTGTCGTGAATTTCCCGATGGAATTTCAACGTAGTCGATCCTACTAAGAGTGTGTTATCTTTTAGCATAACTTTGACGATTACTAATAACACAATCATTTTTGAACATTTAGACTTAACAAAACATCGTCAACACAAGTGTGACTTATCATTCGATGATTGTTCTTTTCGTCATTTTTAATCAATTTTGTAATTTCATGTATTGACCACACAGGTAGATTTCAAAAATATCTATAGTCATTTTATTGATATTTTCTTAATCTAATAAAATTCTAATTTTGATTATGTTCACGATCGAAAGTTTTGTAATTGGAACTTGTAATGAGAATTAACATCTTTTGAATAATGAATAATTACTTCATTAGAGTTTTCGCTTACGATTATTTTTGGGATGCTGAAAGATCACTATCCATGATAAGTTTCATCATTCCTAATCCTAATCTTAAATAATTAAACACTTCACGTTTGAAAGGCTTAGTAAATATATCGGCTATATTATCTTCGGATGCAACTTTCTCGATAGAGATATTGCCCTTTTGGACGTTATCGCGTAGAAAGTGGTGACGGATATATGTTTTATTTCTTAGAGTATTTTACGGGGTATTTTACATAAGTCCGATAGCTCCTTTATTGTCGGCACTATAATGCTGAAATGTCGTCGAGGCGTATGCCGTAGTCGATGAGAGCTTGTTTCATCCATTTTGCTTGTTGATATGCCTTTCCGGCGGAGACGTATTCGGCTTTAGTCGTAGAGATAGCAAGGGTCGTTTGTTTCTTAGCGAGCCAAGAAGTTAAACAACATCCCATGAACCTACAAACGCAACTAGTGCTTTTGCGACCAACGTAATCGCCCGCGTGGTCGGAGTCGGCATAAACTACAGTTTCTATTCCAGTTCCTTTCGGGTACCATAATCCTAAGTGACTAGTTCCTCAAATATACCTAAATATACGCTTAACGGCTTCTAAATGGGTAGTCTTAGGATTCTCTTGGAAACGAGCACATAAGCAAACACTAAACATAATATTGGGCCTACTTGTAGTTAAATAAAGTAAACTACCAATCATACCTCGATATTTAGAGCTATCCACGGAGTCGGCTTCATCGTCCTTAGTGAGCTTGATCTCCGTTGACATCGGCGTCTTGGTTTGTTTGGAATATTCCAAAACGTAGAAAAAAAAAAATTAAACAAAAAAAAAAAAAAAAACAAAAATAAAAAAAAAAAAAAAAAAAAATAAAAAAAAAAATAAAAAAAAAAAAATAAAAAAAAAAAAAAAAAAAAAAAAAAAAAAAAAAATAGAGAAAAAAAAAAAAAAAAAAAAAAAAAAAATAAAAGACAAAAAAAAAAAGAACTTCTTTAGCATCTCCTTGATGTACTTGGATTGATTGAAAAATATTTCGTCTTCCATTTGTTTGATTTTTAGACCCAAGAAGAAGTTAAACTCTCCCATCATACTCATCTCAAACTCCTCGTGCATGATTTTTGCAAAATCATCACATAAGTTTTGACTCGTAGAACCAAATATAATATCGTCGACATATATTTGAGCAATGATAAGATGTGATTTTGATTTCTTAGTAAAAAGTGTATTATCAACCATTCCTATTGAATACTCATGTTTCATCAAAAATGCTTTTAGTCTATCATACTAAGCTTTGGGAGCTTGCGTAAGACCATACAAAGCTTTTTTTTTAGTTTATAAACATAGTTTGGTTTTTGAAAATCAATGAACCCCGAAGGTTGAGCAACATAAACCTCTTCGTTTATAAAACCATTTAGAAAAGCACTTTTTACATCCATTTGATATAATTTAAAATCATTTGCACAAGCAATAGCAAGAAGTATTCTAATCGACTCTAATCTAGCTACCGGAGCATATGTTTCATCATAATCAATCCTTCTTTGTTGAGATAATCCTTGTGTCAACCAATCTAGCCTTATTTCTAGATACTATACCATTTTCATCTAATTTATTTCTAAAGACCCATTTTGTTCCTATGACGGATTGACTTATAGGTAAAGGGACTAATTCCCAAACATCATTAGCTACAAATTGATTTAGTTCTTCTTGCATAGCTACAACCCAACTTTCATCTTTTAATGCTTCATTGACATTTTTGGGTTCTATTGTAGATATAAAACAAAAGAAATTACTATGATTTTGGGCTTGAGATCTTAAGGTTCTTTGATTAAGATTTCCTATGACTTTGATCATATGGATGAGTCTTATACTCTTTAAGTTAATATTTAGTTCAACTTCTATTGACCCATCTTCTTCATTATTAATATTTACTATTTTAGTATTCTTTCTAATGGCTTCTTCTTCACCAACATCATCATCAACCAATGGTGATAATTTGGTAGGAGGAGGACTTTCATCGAATGTCACGTTGAGTGATTCTTCGACTTTCATTGTATGTTTATTTAATACTACATAAGCTTTACTATTTTGAGAATACCCTAGAAAAACACCTTCGTATGACTTTGGGTCAAACTTGGTTAGATAGTCTTTAGTATTCAAAATGAAGCACTTGCTTCCAAATACTTTAAAATATTCTAAAGAAGGTTTCCTACCTCTAAATATTTCATAAGGAGTTTTTCCTAGTATTGGTCGAATTAATATTCTATTTAGTATATAGGTTGACGTATCAATGGCATTACACCAAAACTTTTATGGAATGGATTGTTCATTAAGCATAGTCCTAGACATCTCTTGTAAGGTCCTATTCTTTCTTTCTACTACCCCATTTGATTGTGGAGTATGTGGAGCCGAGAAGTTACGAGTAATGCCTTGTGCATCACAATAAGCTCCGAATTGTACTTCATTATCAAATTCCCGACCATGATCCGTTCTAATAGCTATTATAGAACTACCTAGTTGGTATTGAATTTTCCTACTTAATATTTCAAATTTCTCAAAAGCTTCATTTTTAGTCTTTAAAAATCTAGTCCATGATACCTAGAATAATCATCTACTACAACAAAGGTGTATTACCTCCATAGCTTTTAATTTCCGATGGACCAAATAAGTTCATATGTAATAATTCTAAACATCTTTTAGTGGAAAACATATTTTTAGCTTTATGACTTGCATGAGCTTGCTTCCCAATTTTACAAGCCTCACAAAAATGTTTATCATATTTTAGCTTAGGTAAGTTTCTAACAAATTCTTTAGATGGCAACGATTGAATTAAACGCATATTTGCATGACCAAGTCTTCTATGCCATAAGGTAGAATTATCCACTACCGTGGCAAGACATAATTTGTCTCGAGATTTATTTCCTAATTTCATTACGTATAAACCATTTTTCCTAATCCCGTTTCCTATGGTTTTACCATCTACCTTCTTCCGTGAATAAGACTTGACACTTATGGTCACAAATTTGACCGACACTAAGTAAGTTAAAAGCTAAGTTATCTACGTGTTCTACATTAGATATAGTAAGAGAGTCATTAGAGATTGTACCTTTGCCTATGATCTTTCCTTTTAGGTTACTTCTAAGAACAACATTACCTCCGTCGTATGCTTTGCAGGTAGAGAATAAACTCTTGTTATCGGTCATATGTTTGGAGCAATCACTATCTTTGATCCACTTATCCAATTCCAAGCATGTTCTTAAGCATACCTCATTTGACGATTGAGCCATGAGACAAGTTTCATCATTGGTTTTGTCTTCGGCGTCATTTTCGCTATCACTCCAAGAACCTCCAATGAAGGCCTTTTGATCTTTGTTGCGAGATGGTTTTGGAAAATCGCCAATGAGATGATTTGGATCACCGCATCTAAAACATTTCCTGTCACTCTTTCCTTTCTTCTCATCTCTTTGTCGGAATGACTTCTTTTCTTCTCTTAGTTTCCTAACAAATTTATTCTTTCTTCTAAAGAACTTTTTAAAGTTCCTTACGGCCATAGTATATTCTTCGTCATTGCTTCCGGATGTCGAAGTTTCATCATCACTAGACTCTTTCTTAGCTTTCAAGGCAATGGACTTAAATCTTTCCTTTTTTCCTCTATAAATTTTGGAATCCTTTTCCATGACTACTTCATGTACTTTTAGATTTCTGATAAGCTCGTCTAGAGCTAGTGATGACAAATCTTTTGATTCTTTAATCGTCGTGACCTTTGCTTTCCATTTAGGATGTAGAGCTAAGAAACTTCCTAACATAGTTCTTGCTAGAGAAACCTTCATTAAGAGCTTTAAGACTAGTAATAATAGTGTTAAATCTAGCAAAACCGCTATCAATAGATTCTTCTTCAAGGATAGTAAATTGTTCATATTGTTGAACAAGAAGATCAATTTTATTATCATTTACTTGGCTATTACCTTGATGTGTGATTAACAACGATTGCCAAATATCTTTAGCCGTTTTACACATAAAAATTCCTTCGTATTCCTTTTTAGGTAAAGCATTATAAAGAACCATCTTAGCTTCATTATTTTTAGCAAGCTTCTTTTTAAGATCATCATCTTATTGTTCAAACAGAACCATTTATAAAATTTGGGTTTCTTTGTTTCTAGCAACCAGTGGAAAATCACCATTCAAGATAATATGCCAAAGATCTAAATCTTTTGCTTTCACATAATTTTCAAATCTATTTTTCTAAGAAATAAAATGATCACTTTTAAAAAGAGGTGGTCTTTGCATAGATTGCCATCTAGATATTTATCTGAATCCATAGATCGATTCAAGCTTTAATGTACAATATACGTTAAAGATCTTGGGTAACCTCGCTCTGATACCAATTATGGAAACTAGAAGGGGGGTTAAATAGTTTTTGCTGTTTTAAAATTAAAACTTAGATTGTCGACTTATGTGAACTCAAGAGATATACACAAGTGTATATGATAGCGATGCAATAAGTAAATAAACAATCTACAAAATATGAACAAGTAAAGATAAGAAAGATCAAACCGATGACACAATGATTTATAGTGGTTCGACTATGAAGCACCTCTTCGCCCTACTCCACTCCCCAAGTACCCAACTTTAGAGTTATCTTCATTATGTCAACAAGCTCCCTTTAGGCGGAAAAAACCGTACACGTCGCTTACACTTTTTCCGGTACTAAGATAAATACCAAGTTCTACTTCGAGATAGAACCAATCTAACACACTATGTATTTTGTGGCCTAAATACTAACCTATCATACACATATGATACATACAACATACAACACAAGATATACAAGATGAATGATTATCACAAACGTGATGACACAACTAAACTATTAACACTTGAAGCTTGACGTCTTCTTGAGTGTTCTTCACTAACGAGTGAAATGAGTTGATCACTTGTAATAGATTATGTAACAAGTATAATGATCAAAGAATATAAAAGATAAAATATGTATGTGAAAAATATTTTACAAGAGTTGTCTAAAATGAAGACTTAAGGTTGCTATTTATAGTCAAACCTTTAAAATTCAAATGATGTCCCAAACAGCTGGACGATGTAACCCACGGATCCACCAACAGCTGGATCTAAGGGGCTTTAATGTGATCCGTCCGAGAGCTGGGAAACAATTGTCACTTTAATAATAAAGGAGCGAGAACTACAAATTTATATAAGTAAAGAGGTATAAATCTCTTGAAATATTCTTCCCAATTACTTTCTCAACCAAGAGAAAATCAAAGGTAAAAAACTCACTAAAGAAAAAATCCACAATACAAAAATTTATATCCGGTAAGTATTTTATTCCTCGTGCTGTCGCAACGAAATCCGTAAATTGAGATTTGGGCATAATTTTCGGATTCGAGTTAAGAATGGTAATGGATTTTTTTTGAACTTTTGATTATACTACAAATATAATAGCATAAACTAAAAACAATTAACGAGCACGAAATTTTTAATACCCGAAAATTAAAAAACGGAGCTAAAACTGAAATTAAAATCTAAAGCACAACTTTTAACACTTTTACCTAAAAATCACAAATTTAAAAAGAAAATTTTAGGAAAAAAAAATTGGAATTTTTAAACTATATATGATAGGGTTATAATGAATTTTTGAAAGAAAATGAATTAATAAAAATAAACTTATTCTAAAAATTATCACTAAAATTTTACTTTTATTAATCAAAAATACTATATTAAGAAGTAAAATTTTCACAAAAAGAATTAGAATTTTTCAACTATTTTCTATTTTCTATGAGTTTTCTAAGAAAAAGTAAATACGTCAAAATCTATTTAAAATCCAGAAAATAACAAAATTAATTGGAAAAAATAAAGACAATGGTTTTTTTAACAATTAAAAAGGTGCCGAAATTTTAATGGAACAAAAGGCCCTAATTTTTATAAACAAAAAATGTAACCCTGATTTTATCAATTAAACATAAAACCTAATTTTAATAAAACTAATATTAAAAATTTTAACCTAATTTAATATTCTAAAAGTCTAGGGGTAGAAAGTGAAAAAACAAACAAAACAAAGGGGGGTTGTGGGGTAGGCCGTGAGGAACTAGTAGAAAATTACACCTAACAGTTAAAAAGGATAACCATTTACAATGAAAGAAAGTTCAAAACAGACCCTCAGCGATATTGCACATATTTGGCTTATTTTAAAAAGTTGAGAATTAGCAAATACATCTAAAACTACAAAGTTGAATGAAGAGCTTAATTCTAAAGCAACTTTAATAAAGGCACTTATGTCAGGTATTGAGTCCACGTCGATGAAGCTATAAAATAAGCTTTTTCAAATCAGAAACAGAAAATATGAGTTTAACTATTCTTTTTTAAGAACTTTGGCTTTAATTCCTAGCTTATTTCAGGATGAAAGTAAAGAATTAAAATAGCTAAATGTAGTCTAAATGGGTAGTACTTAGGAATATCCAAAAAGAAATAAGCAAAGTATTTAACCAAGAATAATCAAGAAAAATGAACTTAAAAAGTGCAGTTTCAGTCTTATTAACTGTTTTTAAGCTTTTCTATATAAAGCTAAAAAGCTTATTTCTAATCCTTAAAAGCTGAAATTTTTAGCAATTAAGCTATCCTATTATTATAAGAAACCAAGATAAAAGGGTTCTAAAAATTGCAAATAGAAATAATAAATCAATAAGAAAATAAGCTAAAACACTAGTGCAACTGCTATGCTACTTTTTTGTATAAGGGAAAATATAGCTAAAAACTAAAAAACTTTAAAATGAAAACATAAGTTATGAAATTGTAATAATCAAATGGAAAACTATAGAGATGCTAAAAACTAAATCCTAACTCTTAACTATGAAATCTAAAAAAGTAGCTTAAAAGATTATAAGCAACAGCAACATTAACTGTTGCTGCTGATGCTAATGCTGATGCACTTTGCTAAATGCTCAAATGCAGGCTAAACTTTGAAATGAGAACTCTCTAATCCTACTTACCAAGTGTATCTAAACCTGTATTACCTATGCTTGAACTCTAGAACTCCTTAAATCACTAAACACTAAAATTACTTGATCAATAAGATTGTCCTGGTGCTAGAATCAATTTATTAAACTCAAAACTTGGAATCTCTACAAACTAAATCTCAAAACCTGTGTAAAACTTCATAAAGTTGTTAAACTCAACTATGCAAAGTGTTTAAACAAATTTATGTTGACTTTAAAAGTCAAATCACCTAAAACCAAACACTCCTTAAATCTAACTGTCTAACCTAAGTTTTACTCAAAATCTATTTTTAAAGCTAAAATTACAAAAGCCTTATATCTACTCACTCTTATTCTAACCTAATAAAGCTATTTTAAAACTAAAACTTTCAGCTTATTAATAGAAATAAGCTACTTACTCACATAGCCTATTTATCACTAACTAGAACAGGTTTTAACTAAGATGATTATTAAACTAGAAATAGAAATGGAAAGTTAAAAACAGATAATGCTAATTAACCACTAAACATACTTCAATTAGAAATAAGCATTTCTACATTCACAATAAGCAACTAGAACAAGCTTCAAAAGCTATAATGAAGAAATAGAAAATGAAACCTGAATATTTAAAGTCTCAGACACAAGCCACTCTATCTGAGTGAGTGGCTTACAAATCAAAACCTAAATGGCACCTTGCCTCTATACCTTGAGCTTAAAGCTCAATAAGCTGAATTAGCTTATTAAACTTTGAATCTTCAAACATTTGATCAAACTGAACTTAATTGAAAAATATTGAACACTAATGGACAAAGAAAGTATTTAAAAGCTTTTATAGCAACTTGTGACAACTTTAGAACTAAAGGAAATTGAATAAGCTAAAAACAGCTTATTACAAGCTTATTGATCCAAAACAGCTTATTACTTGAAAATTTGAAAATGAAATCACTGAATTAGTTTTTATTGCTTAAAATTGAAAAGTACAAGTGAAGTAACAAAGATTACAACTAATTTGAAGAATTTAAAAGCTTAATTGAAAAATCGATGAATAGTAATGAAAGCTAAAAGAAAAATTACAAAGTAAACTTGAAAAAACTAACTAACTCACTCCTCCTCTGAATGCTTGAGCTCCTATTTATAGAGATATGATAAGAGCTTGTGGCTTTTTCAAGCTGATGATCTTGAGTTGTGAGGTGTTCTAGCCAATTAAAGCTTGACACGTGGACTTTAGCAGAAATTGGACCAATGGGAAGACGCCATGTTGGAGTTTTTTTTTTTTTTGGTTTTTACTAGGTGAAGGGAAGGTGTTAAATACATGGTTAATGAGGTGTAAGAGGAGCGGGGAAGAGGTTTTAGGGATGACTGGGTTTACCGAGTTTGGCGGGAAAATCTGTTGTAGAGGTGGTTTAGAAGATTTAAGCCGCGTATTTCAATTTAAAAATATGAGGAGAAATGCATCAAGTGACCCTTCGTTCCATTCCAACAATTGTTAGTGTAATATTAGTTTCGGGAATTTACAAATCTAGCCCTTGTACTATTCTATATCTTTTTTCCTCTTTTATTAAACAACTTTCATCTTTTGCAATTTTTGCCCTTAGACTTTTTTAATCCATCCAAAATGAACCCCTTGACTTTGGGAAACTTGCCAACATTGAAATTCCTTTGACTTTCATTTGGGGTCTTCATTGACTTGCTTTTTCTTGTGTCGGGCTGATCCGGTCTTTGATTGATTATGGCTTCCCGTCCTTCACTATTTGTCCTTTGTCTTATTCGTTCTTGGCGTTGTTGAACTGATATATGCTCACTTTACTTTATTATCCTTTCCTGCACAATAGACACAAAAGCACACATTTTTCTATCCTTTTGGCATAATTTGGCTTTTATTTGGCAAAATCCCGGGTAATTTATATATACAATTAAGCATTTATCAATTAACCCCAAATCTATACAAAATATTGTTTTGTACTTATTAAAACTAGTTTAATAGATTCTTCTAGAACAAAATATTTCTTATCATGAATAAGGAAAGATTTTTTTCTATGATATGGAAAGAATGTGTTTTCCACTTTATGGTTACTCTTATTTTTGTCTTACATTATAATATAAACTAGCTTATAATTAATCATGTTTAACTTAAAACCATTTTAATTTACAAAAGGTTTATTCAAATGAAATATTTTTCTTGCTCATTAACCAATGTTTAAAAAGTGTCAATTTTCATACCGTAAGTGATTTGTCGGCGTCAAGTAAACTGTTCGACCAAATACTTGTTTACTTAAACTTTTACGTAGTATGACATATAAATCTGATTTATCAAAACATGGAGATCATTAATATAAATACGTTTTTGTAGCGAATATTTGTATAACAAGCATAAGAATATGAAGGTCCTCATATGTGGAGTAGTAAAAATAGTTTCTAGGTTCAACTCGAGGTCCATGTTATCTAAGTCTGTAGTAAGACCCTAGTGATGACATTGGATGTTGATGTTACCACTATTCTAATAGGGTGCTTGGATGACGCTAAAAGTGTTTTAACAAAAAAAGTTTGAGGGGACAACGGGTTTAACATAACTAGATTGACGCAATTTATTCTTGACTTGTTGTTTTACAAGACATTATTGGTTTTGTTTAGGACTAGCTTAGAGGTTTTATCATTTTTTGAAAATCCAAGACCTGAAAATCCAAGACCTTCCTTATCTTGGGACAATTTTTTACGGCTTAACATGTCGTCCAAAGCAATGCTACTTTCTTTGAATTTTGAAAAGTTTAATGCTTTATCTTAAAGTTTGGAAACATTGCATTTTAAAGAGTCAACCTCTTTGGTGAGTACATCACATGTTTTGCAGCTCAACCACCTCTTTATCATTTGCAAGTTTCTTTACTTCAATTTCAAGATCATTGATTTTACTTGAAAGTTTTGAGTTTTTATTTTTGAAAGCGCGTTTTTCATTTAAAAGTTTTTCAAATGTTTTAGCAAAATCTTTGTTAAACTTTAAGAGTTCCTCATTCTCCTTTTGCAAATCAATAATATTTAAATCAATATTAGAACTAGATGGTTTGGATACTACCTCTTGAGAGTCGATAACCATGAGACAAGTTGCGTCATTTGGTTGCTCGTTGCCATCTTCACTGTCGCTCCAAGCTCCTCTGATGAAGGCCTTGTTCTCCTTCGGCTTTCTACACTCACTAGCGAAGTGGCCTTCTATCCCACAATTGTAGCGCGCTCCCTTTGGCTTCGAGTTTTCACCACCTTTGTTGCCAAATCTATTACCGCGACCTTTACTGAACCGATTTCCGCCATTACCAAATCGATTTCCGCGTCCGAACCGATTACCCTTGCGAAAGAACATACAAAAGTTTCTTGCTAACTAGTTGAACGCTTCGGCTTCTTCTTCATCTATGTCTTCATTGCTTTCACCATGACTATTACTATCATCACTATTTTGCTCCTAGTGACTTTAGCTTTAAGAGATAATGACTTGACCTTTTCTTTAGTAGTTTTGGAAACTACGCCATCATTATCCAAAACCATTTCATATAGTTTAAGGTTGTTGATTAGCTCATCAAGAGGGAGAGTGGTCAAGTCTTTGGCTTCTTCAATGGTCGTCACCTTAGCTCTCTATTTTAATGGAAGGGCACAAAGAAACTTTCTAACATGATTCTTGCTAGAGTAGTTTGTGTAGGTCCTTAGTTTTAGATCTATATAGCCTTTGTAAGACAATAGCTAACTTGAATAAATCCAAATCAACTATGTGAGAGACACTGACTATGAATACCAAGTGTTAATGCGGAATCTTAACACAAGTATTAAGAAGAACACAATATAATACTAACTTTGCTATTGATTTCTATTAAGCTTTAATGCTACTATTTGTTATATAAAACTCTATGCCGTAGGGTTCCTTTTATACACCAAGGAAACCCTAAAAGGCTATACAAAATATGTGAAAGGATAATGCATATCCTTTCCTAAGATATCTCCTATGATATCTCTAAGATAACTATTGTCACTATTCTGTTACATAAACAGACTTAACTAAATACAACCAGTATTAACTATAGTACTGCCAGACTTAATATTAGTACTGCCAGAACTAACTAATACTACCAGACTTAACTGTTATACTACCAGTATTAAGTCTTTTACAATATATTTCCCAACAATCCTCCCCTAACTTGATCTTCACTTGTGAACTTCAAGTTTCTTCAATTGTCTTCAATTTGAGCTTCCTGAGGATGTTCTAAACAAAACTCTTCGAATTATTCTTAAGCTACAATTCTTCAAATCATCTCTTTTTGATCTTTGCAGCAACTATTCTTCAAAACTTTTCAGCAACACTTCATATCAGCAACACTTAAACAGCTACATTGACTATATGTACATCAAATCTTATAGTTTCAGTCTATTCTCATCACTTCTAGGTGTGTTAACTCCTGTGAGAGGTGAATCATTGAAACTTTAAATGGATTTGATGTCTCTTTACCAGTTAGCCATTAACTCTGGAGTAGCGAGTCCTTTGGCCACCAGAAAGGTGCATGTCCATGGTCGACTGAAAACCATTTCAACTCTCAGTACGTAAAACATTGGTGAGTTGAATACCATATGGTTTTTGGCAAACCATTACAGCCATGAACGGATTTGATATGCCTTTACCTGTAGCCGTTTGCTCAGGGCTAGTCAATCCTTTGGCACCTAGAAAAGGTAAATTCCACTTGTAGGTCCTCGGTCTAGGATCTATATAACCTTTGTAAGATAATAGCGCCATAAAAATCTATAACGGTAACATTTGAACAGTGTTAAGGCAGAAGAAAGTCAATTTTCCTGTAACCAACACTAACAATAACCTACTAGTATTAAAATTTACACTACCAGACTTA